>JAYMFT010381375.1:0-36080 GCA_038088735.1 Panulirus argus
TCATCAAACACATTCAACAATCCTTCAAAATACTCACTCCATCTCCTCCTCACTCCATCACTCCTTGTTATCACTTCACCTCTGCCCCTTTCACTGACGTTCCCACTTGTTCTCTTGTCTTACGCAAATTATTTACTTCCCAAGTATTCCCTACGTGTCGTAAAAGGTGACTAAAAGGGAAAGTAGCGGAGGGATGGAAATCCTCCCCTCCTGGTTTTACTTTTCCAAAAGAAGGAACAGAGAAGGGGGCCAAGTAAGGATTTTCCCTCTACAGTTCAGTCCTCTGTTCTTAACGCTATCTCGCTAACACGGGAAATGGTGAAGAGAGAGGAGGTGGTGAAAGCCATGCGGGAGATGAAATCTGGCAAGGTGGCAGGATTGGATGGTATTGGAGTTGAATTTATTAAGAAAGGGGATGACTGTGTTGTTGATTGGTTGGTAAGAACATTCAATATATGTATGGGTCATGGTGAAGTGCCTGATGATTGGCAGAATGCGTATAGTGCAATTGTACAAAGGCAAAGGGGATAACGGTGAGTGTTCATACTACAGAGGCATAAGTTTGTTGAGTATTCCTGAAAAATTGTATGGGAGGGTTCTGACTGAGAGAGTGAAGGTATACCACAATATACCACATCGCTCCAGTTCACTATATCCCTTGCATGCCTTTCAATCTCCTGCATGTTCACTCTAAATCATATTCACTCAATCCCTTCACCTCCAATTTGGTCTCCCCATTCTCCTTGTTCTTTCCACTTCAAACACATATCTCTTTGTCAACCTTTTCTTACTCATTCACTCCCTATGTCCAAACCATTTCTGCACATCCTCTTCTACTCTCTCAAGCACACTCTTTTCACTAATAAACATCTCTCTTACCCTTTCATTAGATACTCAATTAAGTAACCTCTTTATATAAACATTTAACATTTTCATTAATAGGTTTCTGTCTTTTAAGAGAAAGTTCTCAGAATATCACCACTCATCACTAAACTTGATATGCTTTCTGAAATTTAATTTCTCATATAAAATGACATCCAAATCCTTTTCCTGTTGGCCTTATGTATGACAGTACTAACAAATCCCTCCTTGACCCATAACTTACTTTCTCAAATTTACCTTCATTAAACTCCATCAGGTTCATATCTTCGATTTTTGTAAATAGTGTCCCGTTCACTTCTTCCATTTTTGTAAATAGTTTCAAAGTCTTTTTTGCATCCTAATCTGATCAGTTTCTGATCTGATCATTCTGCTTACTTTGGTGTCATCAGCAAAACTCCTTACTATGCTTTCCTTTACTTCTCTGTCAGTGTCTGATATCATTATTACAAAACAGCTGAGGCTAACATCATTTCCTAAGGTAACCCAGATAAGATAACTTCCTCCTCAGATGTGGTTCTGTTTGAGGCCATTTTGAACTTACTGTTAGTCAGAAACTATAATCCATCTAATATCATTTCCTGAGGTAACCCAGATAAGACAACTTCCTCCTCAGATGTGGTTCAGTTTGAGGCCATTTTGAACTTACAGTCAGTCAGAAAACATAATCCATCTCCTTTGCATACCCTAAATGTTTGGTTTAGCTACTTTCTCCAACATGATCCTGAGGTTTTCTTTGTCAAATGCTTTTACAAAGTCAAGAAAAACAGTATCACTTCTTTTCAAATGGATTAAACTTTATGTCACTGTAATGACCTAATAACCATGGATGAATACTTTTCCAGGCACAAATCCATGTTGGCCTTTGTTCAAGTAACTATTTTTGATAAGATGATTTATCATATGTCCTTTTATCACCCTTTCAAAATCATATATTACATGTGAAGTCAAACTAAGTGGTCTATATTATTCAAGCATTACCTATGATCCTTCTTTGTTTATCAGTCTTATATAAGCCAATTTGTGAATGCCTGCAATTTTGCCATCATCCAAACTTTGCCCTTCAATGACATCACTGGTTCTTCTTTTGCTCTTTCTTTGCTATTTCTTTTCTTATTTTCAGGAAAATTGCTAGAAATTCCATTAGGTCCTGGAGTTGAATTTTCTCTGACTTGGTCAATTACTTAATTGTATAATCTTCCGATATATCAATATCTAAGAGCACATTTCTGTCATAATGGTTAACCTGTTCCTTATCAAAATTTCTCCTTAAATTTTGGATAGAACATGGGCTTATATTGTTCCATCAACATCTTGCACATATCCTTGGAGTTTTCATATCAATCTCCTACCTTAAATGGTCCAATCTCTTTTCTTGTTTTTTCCTTTGTTTATGTATGTAAACAGTAACTTTGCATTCCTTTCCATGTTCAGTACAACTTTTACTTACTTCATTCTTGGTTCCCTTTTATGAGATTTAAATATTTCTACATCTAGATTCTTTATTTTCACATCTAAATCTTATTCTTGTTTCTTTAACTGTTATCCTCTTTTTCCATGCCTTTCTTCCATTCATCTAAATTTGTTTATCATTATGTATTTTCCATTTTGTTTTTCTATCTTTTTTTCTGTTCAATAACTATTTGGCCAATTCTCTCACAATATATTTTTGTGCTTGTCACCACATCATTGTTTCTGGAGACCTCAATCCATCTTGTATTCATAATTTTCTCAATGATCTTTTTCCAGTCCGATCCTTTGAGGTGAAAATTTATATCACTCGTCCCAAGGTTGCTGTAATGTGTTCACAATCATTCATTTCCATTTTGTATGCAGTGGTGATTCCTAAGATATTATGATCTGAGAAACTTGAAATATCTTCAAGGAGAACAGGGAGACCAAAGTGGAGATGGAAGGATAGGGTAAAAAAGATTTTGAGTGCTCAGGGCCTGAACATGCAGGAGGGTGAAATGCCTGTATGGGATATAGCGAATTGGAGGATAGGGTAAAAAAGATTTTGAGTGCTCAGGGCCTGAACATGCGGGAGGGTGAAATGCCTGTATGGGATATAGCGAATTGGAGCAACGTGATAAACTGGGGTCAACACGTTGCAAATGGACTGAACCAGGGTATGTGAAGCATTCAGAGTAAATTGTGGGAAGGTCTGTAGGGTGTGGTTGTGGATAAGGAGCTGTGGCTTCGGTGCATTACACGCGACAGCTAGAGGATGGATGTGAGTGGATGTGGCCTTTTTTTATCTGTTCCTGGTGCTACCTTGCTCAACACAGGAAACAGCTATCAGGTAGGAAAAAAATCTAAAATCAGTGTCATTTCATTTGTAGAAATAAGATCCACTGTGTTGCTCCCTCTTCTTGGAATGTGGTTTACCTGAAAAAAGCTTAAAGCTTAATGAAACAATCTATGGAGCAATTCTCTTTCATCTGCTCATCCATTATTGTCCCCATTTGTATTTATATTTGCATCCATGATTTATTCCTCTCTCCTACCATTCAATAAAATGGAAATCAACAGACCAAATTATCATGAGATCAAGTTTCTCTCATCGCTTCAAAAGTTCTTCAACTTTTTTAAAATCATTATAAAGTCATTTAGTCTTCTTTAGGTGGTCTGTATAGTACTAAATTTATGATGTTTATGGTCTTTAGGTGGTCTGTATAGTACTAAATTTATGATGTTTATGGCTAGAATCACTACTATAACTGGTTGAGAGAGAGAGAGAGACTTACCAGATGCAGAGGTGCCATTACTCTTACCACCATCTCCAGCAACAGGTTCAATAGGTTTATTGAGAGCCTCAGGCATGGAGTAGTGGCCATTAATAGTCTCAAACTCTGACACCTGAAGAAAAATAAGGCAAATATTATAAAACAGGAAATGTATATATGCTTAGCCAATGTGGCCCATATATAAATATATATATGGTCAGTCAATGTGTCTTACAAATATCTGATGTGGGAGGAAAGCTATCTGAAGCAATGTGAAGTTTCTATAAAGAGTGTAAGGAATGTGTATGAGCAGGTACAGAGAAGGGTGAGTGGTTCCTGGTGAAGATGGGTCTGCAGTTGGGAAGTGAAAAGTCATCATGACTCTCAATCTGTTTATGAATGAGGTTATGAGGAAGGTAAATGCAAGGATCTTAGAAATCAGGGTGAGTATACAGTCTGTAGGGAATGAAGGCTCTTGGGAAGCGAGTCAGTTGCTGTTTGCTGATACTGGTAGCAGATCTGAGTGTGGAACTGCAGAAGTTGCTCATACTGGTAGCAGATCTGAGTGTGGAACTGCAGAAGTTGATGAATGTGTGTTTGGGAGTGTGCATGAAAGAAGAGAACTGAAAGTAAATGAGAACAAAAGTAAGGTCACTAGGTTTAGCACGGCAGAAGGACTGGTTAACTGGGGTGCAAGTGTAAATGGAGGAAATTTGGTGGAAGCAGAGCATTTTAGAAACTTAGGAGTGGATATGGCAGCAAATGGAACCATGGAAGCGGGAGTGAGTCATAAGGTAGATAAGGGAAAGAAGGTTCAGAAAGTAATGAAAAATGTGTGGAAAAAGAGTTTGTTATCAGGAAGGACAAATATGGGTATGTTTTAAAGTACAGTAATTCCCATGCTGCATGGAAGTGAGGCTAGGGCTATAATTGAGAATGAGCAGAGAAGGAAGCATGTACTGAAAATTAAATGTTTGACAATTTGTGGTGTGAGATGTTCTGATTGACTAGTAATAAAAGGATAAGAGGTGTGGCAATAAGAGTGTAATTGAGAGATAAAAGGATGTGCTAAATGGTTTGGACATATGGAGAGACTAGGAGAGAGTAAGTAAGAAGAGGTTGAAAAAGAGAATATACATGTCAAAAGTGAGGGGGAAAAAGGAGAAGGGGAGACCAAATCCTGCTAAAATCATACTTTATAAAACTTATTCCCTTATATTTCCCATAAACTGATGTATATCACACCTGTTCCTCGTCATAACTTAAACCATCCAATAACCAACATATTTTCTGAAAGGCTGCCATGTACACATGATCTACAGGTTGATGGCCATGCACTTAAATTGTGGTTGTAAGGTACTGAGAAGGACTGAATCTTTTCCTGTAGTTTTCCTGCAATGGAAGAGATCTCTATACAATACTAATGGTAAAAATCAGCAAGAAAAGTTTATATATTATGTGACGTTTGCTATAACTTCCTAAGAGAACACAAACTGATATGAGACACCGTGTGTGGGTTCAGGAAAATGGCTAGTATTCCATCTGATCCTGGTAATCAGTTTTTATTAACATGGTCCTTTGTCTTAAATATAATGTCTTATGTTACTTCAACATTTATAGTGGCAGGGGAAGAGTATAGAAAAGGAAAACATAGTCTACTCAAAAGTTAGAATACACTAACTTACCACTGATAAATAGGAAAATTTCAATGATAGTGCACCAACCTTGTCTGAGAAATAATTTTCATTATCTTGAAAGACATTTGAAAATTTGCTAATGTGGATATGTTGAAAATATAAACTTTAGACTTCACCAGATAGGAACATACTTTCATCTACCAGCAATAAAAGTATTTACTTCATGACAATCAGCATGAATGCTACTGATCAACCCACCTTTTTGCGTATGAGAGACATAACACCAATTCTTGTCAAAACATGTTGTCGACTTAAACCCTCACGAGGTACACCGTCAGCAAATGTTTCTGCATTGTCATTACCTGGCTCACATAAATGACGCATAAACAATGAAGTATAAGCTCGGAAACACTTTTCACTTTTCCCTCGCAGGTCACGAACCAACCTGAAATAATTTTTTGGGTAAAGAGCATCTAATTCTAGAAGACTTAGAGTTCTGCATTACATAATTACCTTAATAATAACCCTATCATTAAAAATCTCTCACTGTGTTTTAATAAGAAACAATACAATTCTGTAAGCCCTACAGCAGAATTATCTTGAACACTGATCTTTATACTCTCTTACATTCAAATAATAAAAAGCAGGCAGCCAATTACCAGTCAGGCACATTACCAGTACTACCTGTCTGGTTATCAGGAAGGTTAGTGACAGCTGCTTAGTTAGCTACCACTTCCGTGGATGTCAAGTTGCACTCCTCTGACCAAGCTAGCTGTCTTTTCTTTCTGCCTCACCCACAAGCAGACTACTGGAATTCTATCACAAACATACAATCTCTCCTTGTCATATATAATACCTGACAACACTTTACCCACACAGCTCATTCTTCGTAACTGTACAGTTTCCAGAGATGAGCCCTATGTACTAGCCCTACTTTTTGGCAAAATGGTAGGAGCAGTAAATAGATCTTGTAGGTAGGAACATCAGGTAGTAGTAGGTAGGAGCATTTGGTAGTAGTAGTCAGCACAAACATTATGTAGGAGCCTCTGCAAACACTGTGCTAGAGTTGCCCTCTGCCAATGACCTATTAAGGGTGAGGCACTAAAGGCTGACCTATTAAGGGTGAGGCACTAAAGGCTAAGAATCGGCACTGGAATTCACTAGTTATGGAGATTCTATTGTCGTGGCCGCACCCTTGAGGGAGTTCCAATTGGAATTGGCATCAAATGTATAGATATATATATGAAACAGAAAACTTATGGAAAGAAAGCATTCAAAGATACCTGTACAATTTAGCAATGCAATCATGTAATCAAAAAGGAACAAGGCATACGGAGGTAACAAAAGTGCATTTATAATGCCCAATATATGGAAGAATGTATGAAAAGAGGAAGTTGAGAGTAAATGTTATTAAAGACAACATGAATAGGTTTAACAAGGTTGAGGGACAGATTAGCTGGGGAGTGAGT
Source organism: Panulirus argus (assembly GCA_038088735.1). Lineage (NCBI taxonomy): Eukaryota > Metazoa > Arthropoda > Malacostraca > Decapoda > Palinuridae > Panulirus > Panulirus argus. The sequence goes on from JAYMFT010381375.1 coordinate 6,712, forward strand.
TTGAATGGAAAAAACTGAAGGATGTGAAGTGTTTTTGATACCTAGGAGTGGACATGGCAGCAAATGGAACCATGGAAGCAGAAGTGAGCATAGGGTGGGGAAAGAGGCAGAGTCTCTTGAAACACTGAAGAATGTGTAGAAAGAACATTACCTGGGAGGCCAAAAAAGGGGATGTTTCAAAAAGTAATGTTTGAAGTGGTTTCATTATGTAGTAAAAGGGAAAGAGAAATGTGTGGTAATAAAAAGAGTGAGATTGATGGAGCTGAAGAGGGTGTGCTGAAATGATTTGGGCATATGGAGAGAATGAGAGACGAAAGGTTGACAAACTTGATTGCCATTTCTTGCAAAGCGAAGTAGCACCACGAACAGACAAAGAATGGCCTCATCTGCTCACATCTACTCTCTAGCAATCATATATAATGAACCAACTAGCAACTTAACATCCTCAACCAACCACTCACTACCCTTTCTCACATACTCACCTTCCTATCTTTTGCATGCCATACTTTTCTAATGGACATGCAAGGACTGCTTACCTAAATACCTCCCATTCCTTGCCCATACTTTAAACAATCTCTTGGTATCTCCTCAAACAAGCTTCTTTTCCTAGCTGACTCACGTTCACCAACCTCTTCCTGTATATGTCAATTCCTCTTTTCCTAAAGCTTCTACAAACTTGCATCCTTCCCTCCACTAAGAAATAATCAGACATCTGACCAGATGCTCCTCTCAGCACATTCACATCCACAAGACTTTTCTGTATTCTCTCCTATGTATGTCTTTCACTCTCCTGAATGTCCAGGCCCTGATTCCTCAAAGACTCCACTCATCATCTCCTTCTAAGCCTCCTAAGCCCAAAATACTTTGAAAGAAGACATAAAATGATCAATTATCTAATCATTAATAATGACATATCAGAAAAAGATGTAAGAAGAACAACAGTTCAGTTTTGAGGAACTCTGTTTCAGGGGTGGATTCCATCCATCTTCCTGAAGACAAAAACAAATATAATTCAGTAATGTTAAAAATAAGGAAAAGTCTAAAAATATATCAAGACAGAAGACAATCATAAAGCAGACTGTAACGTCAACACGCTGAGGAGGATTTTTGTTACAATCTAGGCAGTATAGACCAGTCAGCTTGACTTCATAAATCATAAAAGTCTGAACGGGTAATAAAAGGACACAGACAAAGAAATCTAATAAATTTTGATAAATGAAAGCCAACATGGATTTGTATAAAGAAAAAGAAATACTATACACAAAACAATTAATAGCTCAGAACAGTAACTTGTACAACTTTAATCCAAGGAAAGTGAATGGACACTTTTTTTAATTCTGCTAACACATCTGACAAAGTAAACCACAGATTTTTATGAAAATAGTGAAGCAAATCATGAAGGGTAAGACAGGAAGATAGATTAAAGGATTTTTACCTATGAATGCAGTAGAAACAACCATGTCTGAAGAAGGCCTCCTATCTGGGGAACTGGAAGGAACAGAGTTTTCTTTAATTCTCTCTATGATAATGATCTTACACAACAAGAGAGAAGTAAAAGAAAATATAGTAAGGTGCTTTGCTGATGACATTTGGATAAGCAGAATGAAAGGATTAGAAGCTCATCTAAAAGATCTGGATAAGCAGAATGACAGGATCAGAAGCTGATCAAAAAGATATTAGACAGACTTGGATACAATCTACAACTGGTTAAGAAGTGAATGTGATGTAATTTAATGTAGATAAATTTGAGCAAAAAGTCACAGAGCAAACACAAGTCAGAGATATAAGAGTCATCATAAATGAAAAACTAAAATTCATAAAGCATAATGAAAAGACATTATCAAGTCAAGTAATGAGTGGTATGATAACTTTCAAATGTTTAATGTAAGCATAAGAAGCATTACTGAATACTGCCAATGAACAAGCAAGAATTCAAAAGCAATTCATCAGCAGCATTAAGGGGATGAAGCATATGAACTAACATGAGAAGTGGATAGAACTCAAGCTTTACACTCTTGAAAGAAGAAGAATCATGATGATGATTTACCTATGGCAACAGATTGAAGACATAAAGGAAAATAAAGTGAATTTAAAAACCTCTCAGCATGGAAGAAACACAAGTTATCAAGTCTGCAGAAATACTATAAAATACACCTAATGATACCTAACAAAAACACATGAAAGTCATCCAACAAATCGAGAAAATTAATTCAATGTACAACAGTTAAAATATGAAACATGCATGGAACAACTACAGAAATACCAAAAAGAAAACAATACCTAGTCGATGGTCCCAGATGAACCTAAAATTGATAACTACCAATCATATTTAGCAGCAAAGAGAAAGAGTATAATTCATAATGCAAGACATGCAGTAGTTGCAACATTCTAGCCCTGCATTTTGGCAAAATCTCCCCTTGCTCCCTCCACTTCAGACACACATATCCTGTTTGTCATCCCCCCCCCAACACACACAAACACAAACACACACAAAAACCAATGCAGGATACCCTTGTTGACCATGTTAATCAAATTGCCTTAATACTAAGCCTCTCCTAGACACTGTTATTTGTTGGTTGACCAACCCACCTTATACCACACAAAAGTCTTCAACCAATTCATTCCATCACGTCAACCCTCAACCCTCTCCTGTGTTCTATACCTAAAACTCCCATCCATACAATGCTGATGGGACTAATATACTTTCAAAATACCCCTACAGTTATTGTGCTTTCCTTCTATATGTTCCTTTATGCACCAGGACCTTAATACCACTCTTCTAACCTATGATACATTTCAGCCCCCTCGGTTCAATCTGCTGACATGTCTACAATTAAGAACCAAAAGCACTCCACTTAGTCTAAATCCTCCCCTTCTAAACTTACATTCAAACCACCCTGTCTTACCCACTTACTGCACCATATTATTGCACAGTGTCTGTGAAAAACTATGTTTGCCTCCTCATACATTTTTAGATGCGATATCACATGTGCACTTCATTACTCCTCTTTGGCTTTGATTACCATCTGCAGATGTATGGGCATGAAATTGGCAAGGTTCCTGTTTTGGGTCCACAGGTTCTTGATCTCCTAAACAAGAAAAGGCACTGACGAGATACTGCAGGACGCATCTGCCTGATCATATGTGCTTTGTGCCTAGGGCAACCAAAAATCTTGCATGCACCAGGCAAGAATTCGGGCTTTCTCCCCCTTTAAAAGGCAAGAGCCAACCATCCTGAAGTACACATGAAAGAAATACAAAGCCTAGAAGTGAAAGATCCAAAATGAAGTGAGTTGTTGGTGCTCACACCGTTAGAAACACCAATTTCAGCAACCAGATGTACGATGATTTGACCCTGAGAGTGTCATATGCTTGTCCCCACAATAAACCTTAGCTGTGTACTGCCTTTGAAAATATATGGGGTGGCCAATGCTTTTTGTGGACACTGTACATCTGTTCACACAAATCTCAACTCTTATATTTTCATATACTCCTGAACCTAGTACCATTTACTCTCACCATAATTCTGCACATAGGCCAACATTCTAAGATTACTCACTTTCACCACTTCCTTCACAGGTATGTCAGTTTCTTTCTCTAAAATCACTACCAACTTTCACACTTGCCTCTACTAAAAACTGATCATACAATCCATGGGCAGCCTCTCTTAACATGTTCATATCCAAAAACTTCTCATTTGCACAACTATTCTGGCATAAGCTTCAGAGGTCTTAAACCCCCACAGCTCAAAATGGGCCAAAGCCATAAATTAACATAATCCACTGACACCTGTTGAACCCTAACCCCACCCGCTCACATATACCTGTGTATGCACTTTTCCCAAACCCAATATTCCAAATCACCATTTCATACATAAATAATAAAAACCCAAAAGGCAGCTGTATCATCATGCTCAAAGATTTAACTAAGATCATAATCATAATAGTCTATATTAAAACTGAAATAAACAAAATCTCTCAACATTAATAATGTGATGATTTTGTAATCTTACCACTGAGAGTTGAAGGCTTCTTGAGGTGGCATTCCATACCGCATGACAGCATTAAGGAATGACTTCCGCTGACGGGCGTTAAACCCAAGAACCTGTAATCAAAGTTTGCTATCAATAAAACACCGAATCTTGCATAAACACCATAAACATAACTTCTTCCTAGACCCAACTGCTTCTCCTACTTTGATGATGTAGCATCAGGAATAAATAACCACCACTATTATAGCATACATTCACTTCCAAGCTGCCTTGTATACTGTGCTAAAACCAAAGCCTACCATCCACAGCCAAGCCCCACAAACTATTCCAAGATTTATCTTGACTGCTTCATATCCCTTGCTTAGCCCACTCACAGCATGTCATCCCCCACATAAACTTCATCAATTCAATTTGTTACCAGACTCCAAATGCCAAAAAAAGTCACCTTTAGAGAGGATATACCATTGGGTGTACAATCTTGACAATGACCTTCTAACCTCAAAGTAGTCCACATTTCCCAGCTACTAGAAGTCAAGTACCCTTGGGCTACAGAAGCTTCTGAAAGAGGTCCTGGATAACACCAGGACTCTTCCTTAGGAATGGGCCATGGGGTTATTACATGTTAAATAGAAAAATAAATAATTCATTCAATCCCAAGGAAATCTCTCACTTTCTTGAACTTATAACTATGGGTCTCTTTTAAACCACTACAGTGAAAAAGGTTAAAAATATACACAGAAAATAATGCATATATATAGTGCCAATGTATCAAGGCAAGGGGGAGAAAGGGCAGTGTTCTAACTACAAGTGCATGTTGAGTGTACCTGGTAAGCTGTACGAGAGAGTGGCAGTTGAGATTGTGGTGGCATGCACAGAGCATCAGACTGGGGTTTCAGGAGTGATAGAGGACATGTGAATCAGGTGCTTGCTTTTAAATAATATGTGTGAGAAATACTTAAAGAGAAACAGAAGGATTTGTATTAGACATTTATGGATCTACAGAAAGCATATGATAAGGTTGATAAAAAATGCCTTATGGAAGGTCTTATGAAAATGTGGTGTAGGAGGAAAGCTACTAAAAGCAGTGATAAGTTTCTACCATGAGTGTAAGGTGTGCACAAGCAGGATGAGAGCAGAAAGAGTGGTTCCAATCAAAAGTGAGTCTGCAGCAGGGGTGAGTGATATTACCATAGTTCTTTTATTTGCTTATGTATTGGGTGGTGAGGGAGGCAAGTATGCAGTCTGTAGAGAGTAAAGGGGGGGAGATAAGTGAGACCATTGTTTGCTGATGACACAGCACTGGTAGCAAATTCAAGTAAGAAACTGAAGAAGTTAGTGTCCGAGTTTGGAGTGTGTGTGAATGGAAAAACTTGAGAGTAAACGTGAATAAAAGCAAAGTTATTACGTTTAGCAGGGCAAAGGAACAGCTTAGATGGGGTGTGAGCATGCACAGAAAAATTGGAAAAAGTGTAGTGCTTTAGATACCTGGGAGTGGGCATGGCAGTAAATGGAACCATGGAAGCAGAAGTGAGTCATGAGGTGGGTGAGGGTGCATGGGTTCAGGGAGCACTGAGGACTGTGTTATCTGGGTGGACAAAAATGGGTGTTTTAACATACAGGAGCACCAACAATGCTGTATGGACACAAGGTACTGTTATAGATGGGGATACATGAAGGATAGTATATGTGTAGGAAATTAAATGAGCTGGGGCATTATCTGATGTGAGGTGGTTTGATTGAATGAATAATAAAAGAATTCGAGAGAGATGTAATAAGAGAAGTGTGGGTGAGGATGCTGAAGAGGGTGTGCTGAAATGGTCTGGACACGAGGAGAGAACGTGTGAGGAGTGGTTGACCAAGTACATATATGTCAGAAGTAAATGGGACAAGAAGTGGAAGACCAAAATGGAGATGGAAGGATGAAGTGAAAAAGATTTTGAGTGCTTGGGGCCTGAACATATGGGAGGGGTAGGAGTGCACAGCATAGAGTGAAGAGGAGTGATGTGGTATACAGGGGAAGAAAACCTGTCAATGGACTGACCCTGGGTGTATGAAGTAGCCAGGGGAACCATAGAAAGGTCTGTGAGGAGTGGTTGTGGATGGAGGCTGAGGTTTTGGTACGTCACACATGACAACTCGAGAATGGATGTGAGCAAATGCAGCTTTTCTTCATCTGTTTCTAGAGCTAATTCACTAATGCAGGAAACAGCAAACAAGTATGAAAACCTTCTCTTCAACAGGCTCTTGCCAAATGTATGAAGTAATAATTAACTACATATTCAGAAAGAAAAGTTAACAAAATCTTGCCCAGCCTATCCCAGAGTCCTGAAGAAAAGTGGATGTGACAAATAGGCAAATACTTGTCTATCATTTTCTGTCTGTGTTGCAAATTATTTTCATTGCTTGGATAAAATCTTGAGTGTTATTTGGTACTTTATTTCTATTATCTACAATATGTTTTGTGTACATTATTTTTCTTTTTTTGGTCTACTGTCCCTATCCCCTTGTTTACCAGGAAATGGATGTCACGTACATAGCACAATGTATCAAAAAAATATATGTGGTTTGCACATGTTTTAATGTCAGTATTGCCTTATTTAATGACTGGTTATACTTTCATTTCTTTTTTCTTTTTATGTTGAAGGCTCCAATCACGGACAAAAGTCCACATCAAGGATAGGCCCTAATTAAGAAACGGAAAAAATAAGACTGGGAAACTATTTACAAATTTTTGTGAAAGTGAAAAACCTGTCTTTTGAAATGAGCCAGGTCATAGTTTATTGTGATAGTTCTAGCAGCAACAGTAGTTTGACATAGACATCAATATATTAATACAAAATTAATCTAATATATATCACTAAGAACTTTGAAGGATACCAACCTTTTCAGTGTATAACTTGTGTGTTTACTACAGAGACATAGCTTATACACAATAACTTATCATAAGTACAGGAATCGCTGTTGAATCTACTACATTGATCCTGTTACAAAAATCTTATCTTTCTTTTACTTACAAAAGTAAACACAAACAGGAGAGCTTCTAAATATCTCCAGAAACATTCAGGAAATGCTTATTGCGATTGTACCTAACCTAAACATGGGAGGATAAACCCTTACCTCAATGTTGCCGCCCACCCTGGCCAGAAGAGGCGGCAATGGTCGATCCCTGTCATTACGATCACCACGGCGGCGGGATCGTCGGCCTTCACCTAATAAATATTAAACAAAAGATCAGCAAATCAGCATCTCCACAAATATAAATGACAGGACTGTGAGAAAATACATTAGTATCTAAAAAAAATTTTCATATTCTTGACAATGTGGCCAGGTCCTTCCTTTTTTCTTTCTAGGAGGAGGAGGGATGGAGGGAGCACAAAGAGCTACCAGAGAAGGACCAGAAGAGAGCAACAACCACTACATCTGAATTAAGAGAGCTGAGTTGCAAGGAAAGGTAAGAAGTCTTAAATCTTACCACCTTGGAAGAGACAGGAGTGAAGGGTGACTGATTAAATCCCTTTAGTTTTTAAAAACACTGATGACATCAACAATGAATAAATCTTAGCGAGATGTAGGGATAAAACGACTGGAAACACAGCATAAAATAAAGGATAAAACTTTTTAAGAAAAATGTAATGAAGTTCTTTTAAGTTTCAGTATACTTACTCTCATTCTTTTCATCAAACTCATCATCATTGTCATTATCAGATGGCATTGAAAAGTCTGAATTGTAGTCTGATCCTTGTTCTTGCCATGTCAGGTCCTCTCGCCCATCTGCTGCATCATTGTAGTTGACCTATTAGGACAGACATTTGGAAACAAAAATTCAGTGATGTCCATTATGAAAGCCATAACATCTTACTAAAGAAGCATTTCATCTACAGAAAATGGATAATGTACTGATACAAGTGTTTACTATCCAATGCCAGGCTCCTCAAACTATTCCACCGACCACTTTATGTGCCCTTATTCAACCAACTAAGATTAAGTCTCCCCACATATCACACTGAACCAATTCATTCTCTTCCATGCACTTATCTAAACACCCTGAAAGTTAAGGTCCCAATATCCTAAAGCCTCTTTTACTCCCTTCTTCCATTCCCTTCTCTGCCTTCCAGTTCCCCTTACTTCCTCTATTCTCCATACAGATCCACTTACTATTGTCCATCACCTTGGCATCCTCTGGTCACTTCTCTCAATCACCCCACACCTAATACTGCAACTAGGACTGACAATTATGAGATATGTATAGTTGCAAGATAAAGTGCATTTCATGGTAATTATCTGTAAGCAGGTAAATATCATTTCTTGGAAAATGAACCTACCTCACACTGCATACAGTACCACCTTCAACAATTTCATGTTCAACACACTTTTTTTAACACGCCATTTCCCAAGAGTGAGGCAGAAACAACAGATGACTGAGCCTTAGTGGGAAAATTCCTCACTTGGCTCCTTGCTCAGTTTCTTCTTTTGGAAAGTAATATAAGAAGGGAGGATTTCCAATCACATGCCCCCACCACTCTTAGTTGCCCTCAACAATGCATAGGGAATACATGAGCATTATTCTTTCTCCCCTATCCCCAGGAAAAATCAAACTTCTTACCTTTCTTTTTCATTCAAGACCCAAGTCCATACAACACCTGCTGGGACTACTTTACACTCTTCTTTCTTACACTCCTTAATGCACCTAAGTCCTTAGTTCCCTCTTCTAACCAAAAATTTACTTCTTGTATGACGTACCAAAACCAGAGCCCCCTGTCACCAATCAGGCCCCAGACTCTTCCTTGCTTTCCCCTAACTGCTTCACATGCCCTGGCTCATCCCACTGACAGCACATCTTACAATGTAAACCACATCACTATATAATTCACTCAATCCCTTGCATACTGTATCATTATCATTACCTATATACAGCAGAAGATGAGTTTGAAAGCAGGCACTTACAGGAATGTAATACTGTTGTCTTTACTAAATATCCCATCTTCATACCTCTCCACACAATGAGGTGTCAAAGATCATTATAAAAACAAACAATTCTCTTATGATGATGTGTTATTACGAGTAAATTAATTGTCAAATATTCTCAAAACATGAAATAACATGGACAAAAAGTCTGATGGTGAGAGAGAGAGAGAGAGAGAGAGATGCAGTAAACACCTGTGATTATGGAAACTAGCCAAAGAATTGAACAAACACTAAAGGGAAAGGAATTCAGAATGCAATATTTTTCCTTTTGATAAACCTTTAGCTCTTTGAAAAAGTTGTTTCTAAACCTTACTTTGCAAACATTATACTACATAATCCATATATCTACAAACCAAAACACATCCTCAGCTACAAATCTTACTCTAACACATTTCATTTATAGATTAAAAACCAAAAGAGCAGTCAAATTACTTGTTTCCGGACTCGTTTGCCTTTGCCAAGGGTACGTGCAAGGTCCTCCTGTTGTTGCTCAAAATGATGCCTAAGGAGGCGTTCCCAGTACTGAGAGTCTGTGTTGTCTGCTTCCTGTTTCAACACTTCAACATCTTCCATTTCCTCCTAAAAAAAAAAAAATTCAAGTCAATAATTAAGAATGAAACAGTGGATTAAAATTAAGAAACATTCCACTCTATCTCAACATACTTAGTATAAGTACAAATTACACCCAAATCAGGAATTTATGTAATGAAAGTCTCTAGAGGCAAATCTCTTTGGAGGTAATTGATTATAAAGCCCAAAACATTATTGTAAATCTATGATCACTGAAAGAAAAGAGAATTACAAAGGTTAATAAGCATCTGAAATGCTCTAGTAACCACATCATACCAAAGGCAATGTCTCAATTTTTGTAACATTGATTACCTCACACCAGCCACATTCATACACAGTAATACTGGGACACAGTTGTGAGAAATACCAAGAGATAAAGAAGAATTTGTATGAGGCAGTTATGGATATGACAGGGTTGACAGTGAAGCCTTGTGGAAGGTCTTACAAACATACAATTTTGGAGTAAGCTATTAGAAGCAAAGAGTTTTTATCAAGAGTGTGTTCGAGTAAGCACAGAGAAGAATGAGTGGTTCCAGGTGAAGACTGGCCTGTGGTTGGGGTGTGTAAAGTCACAGAGGCTGTTTAACTTGTTTAAGGATGGGGTAGTGAGGGAGATATATGCAAGGGTCTTTGAAAGAGGGGCAAGTATGCAGTATGTAGGAGGTGAGTGGGGGCTGGGAAGTGAGTCAGCTTTTGTTTGCTGATGACAGTGAACTGGTGGTAGACTCAAGTGAGAAACTGCAGAAAATGGATTCTGAGTTTTGAGTGTGTGTGAAAGCAGGAGGGTGAAAGAAAATGTAAATAAAAACAAGATTATTAACTTTAGCAGGGCAGAGACAGGCTAGTTTGTGTGAGTTTGAATGAGTTTGAATGGAGAAAATTTGGAGGAACTGACTGATATGTTTTAGATACCTGTGAGCAGACTTGACAACAATGTCAATGCATGTATTCTGATGCACAGATGCACACGCATGTTTGTGTTGCCGTATCTGGTATGTAAGCTAATGAAGTTGTACTGTTCATAGTATTCTCAACTGTTGGAATTGTGCATGGAAACTTTTTCATTTCTGTAAGTGACTGGTATGTGTATGAATTTTTTTTCCATACATATTCGCCTTTTCCCACGTTAGCAAGGTAGCATCAAGAACAGAGGACTGAGCCTTTGAGGGAAAATCCTCACTTGGCCCACTTCTCTGTTCCTTCTTTTAGAAAAGTAAAAACTGGAGGGGAGGATTTCCAGCCCCCCCCCCTTTCCCTCTCCTTTTAGTCGCCTTTTACAACATGCAGGGAATATGTGGGAAGTATTCTTTCTCCCTATCCCAGGGATAATGTGTATGAATATGGTCATATTATTGTCGTGCAAATGTAAAAATTATAAAGCATATACATTTCAACACTATGTATTCTTAATCCCAAGTTTACTCTCTTCCAGGAACACGAATAAGAATAATGTTCACTGAACACTTAAGCTGTAAAGCTGAGTGCTGATAGCTTAGGTTGACATGTTACTGGATTACTCTTCTTGGTGTCTCAGTGTTGGTGATTTACCCTGGGACCTGCCTTGGTCCTGAGAACAATTTCATCTAATCATAACTACTCTTTTAGCACCACCAGCAATTCTTGAGTTGACAAACTGGCACCCACAGGTGGGTGACAAGGACTGCGCATTAACAATCCCCTCATCCAAACGGGGAAATATTTTTTGAACCAAACCATGTCTTCCCTGCAAAAAGCAGTCTTAAATAATACTAAGCTGCAAGCAGTAGAAGGTAGTAGTTGATAGGTAGCCATCGACTAGGGAGGAATATTAACTGCCTGGGTATCAGGGGGGAGGTTAGTGACAGCTGCATAGTGAGTCAGCACTTACAGTGATTGTCAAGATGCACTCCTCTTTTCTTTCAGCCTCACTCACATATGGAATGCTGGAACTGTCCACAACCATATAATCTCACCTTGTTACACATAACACATGATAACACTTAACTCACTCTTTGTAACTAGATTTTTCCAGTGGTGAGTGCTATGCATTAACCCTACCTTTTGGCAAAATGGTAGGAGCAATAGATAGAAGTAGCAGGTAAGAACATCAAACAAGAGCATTAGGTTGAAGCAGGAGGTATGAATATTAAGCGTGAGCATGAGATAAAGGTAACAGGTTGGAATACTAGTCAGTAGGAACACTGATAGCCATATAAAGTTATGGCTGGGAATTTGGTGGGATGTGTCTAGGCTGATAATGTAACCCAATTTATGAAAGGTGTTCAAAACTCAAAGCCCTTTTCTGGCACAATTCTCCTTTGAAGTTAAAGTCATTTAAAAGTCATCAAGATATGCCAAAACCACCAGTCTTCAGGAAATTAGTTTCCAGTGTAATGCTGAAATCACTCATGTCAAAAATTGTGAACCTAAACATAAGCCAAATGACATCACTGCGAACTGCCAAGTCTGTATAACATTTATGAATTACAAAAATTTGTCATTCTGGGGTGTAAGTAACTTTTTGTATAGCATATGAAGAGAATTTCACACCCATGGGGCTCCAACTCTTGAACATTCTTCATCACACAACTTTTTAAATTTCTGTATGCTCTCTGCATTAACCATGTAATTACCTATTTTTACTGTATGGGAGGGAATTTTACACTCATGGGGCCCCATCCCTTAAACATTCACTACTATGATACAGCTTCTTACATCTATGAATGCAATCAACATTAACCACTGCTCTATCCCTACATCTCAAGAAGAACTGTTCACTGTCCATGTCATTAATCTGCTTTAAAATTTCTAAGGTTGTGATCAGCTTATCCCTCACTCTTTATCCTCAAGCATTTCATTCCCAATACATCTAACCTCTTCTGCACATCCTCATTCACTGCCCATGCCTCATATCCAAATAATATGTTGGAACTACTATACCTTCGAACAAAGCCATTTTTGCTCTCCCTGATATTGATCTCTCCACACATACTTTAGTACTCTTAGAACTTTTTTTGTTGCCTTATCCACCCTATGACTCACCTTCACTTCCAATGTTCCATTCATTGCCATGTTCACTCCCAGGTATGTAAAACACTTCACTTCCTCTATCTTCTCTCCATTCAAACTCTTTCCCTAAATCTGTCCCTCAACTCTGCTAAACCTTACAACCTAGCTTTTATTTACATTTACTCTCAACTTCCTCCTTTCACATTCTCTTCCAAACTCAGTCATCACCCTCTGTAGTATCACACTTGAATCTGCCACCTGTGCTATACCATTAGCAAACAAAATGTGACTCATTTTCCAGGTCCTCCATCCCCTTCAGACTGCATGCTCGCCACTCTCTAAGACTCTCGCATTTACCTCCCTCATCATGCATAAACAAATTAAAAAACCATGGTGACACCATACACCCCTGCCATAGAGCAATTTTTACTTGGAACCACTCACTATCCTGTCTTCCTGCTCATACACAAGCTTTAAACCCTTGATAAAAACTTCTCACTTCTTGCAGCTTTCCTCACACAACATAAATCCTTAGGACCTTCCACATGGCATCTCTATCAAACATATTATACGCTTTCTCCAAATCCATAAGTGTCACATACAAATCCATCTATTTCTCAAAGTATTTCTCACATACATAATTTAAAGCAAACACCTGATCCACACATCCTTTACCACTTCTGAAACCACACTGTTCCTCCCCAACCTGATGCTCTGTACATGCCCTAACTGTCTCAATCAATATCCTTCCATACAACTTTCCAGGTATACTCACCAAACTTATATCTCTGAAGTATGACCACTCACTTTTATCCCCCTTGCCTTTGTATAATGGCACTATACATGCATTTTGCCAATCCTCAGGAACTTCATCATGATCCATACATACACTGAAAATCCTAACTAAGCAATCAACAACAAAGTCACCTCCTTTCTTAATAAATTCAACTGCAATATCAGCTACTCCAGCCATCTTGCCATATTTCACCTTATGTACGACTTTCATCACCGCTTCTCTCTTCACATACCACTCTTCAAGACTCTCTCAATTTGCATACCACCCTGACCCAAACATCCTATATATGCCATCTTATCAATCATACACGTTCAACAGTCCTTTAAAATAATCACTCCATCTTCTCTCTTCATCATTACCTGTTATAATTTCCCCCTCTGTCCCCTTCAGCAATGTTCACATTTGTAATTTTGTTCTTAACATATTATTAACCTCCTTCCAGAACAACTTGTCCTCCCTAAAGTTTACTCTGATACTCAATCACCCCAACTCTCATTAGCCCTCTTTTTCAAACCTGGCACCTTCCTCTTGACCCCCTCTCATTTTCTCTTATAAATATCCCAAACATTAGCACTCCTTTGCTGTATGTACTGCCTATAAATCTCACTTTTCTCTTTCACTCACAATAGTACTTCTTCAATGCACCACTCATTACTCTTTCAAATCTGACCACCTCCTAACTTTTGCATGCCACATCTATCTCTTGCACGTGCAAGCAAAGATTCCCTAAATACCTCCTATTCCTCACCCACACCCCAGCTTAATATACTCTCACCTTTTGGTATTCTATACTGAATCTCTCCTTGTATTTCTTCAAGCAAGTCTCTTTTCCAAGCTCACTTACTATAACCACTCTCTTCTCACCAGCTGCCCTTCTCAACACATTCACATTCAAATGTCTCTTTTACAGGCCGATCAATCAATAAGTAACCCAATGAAGCCTGTTGACCATCTCTCCTATTCAAATACGTATACTTGTGTATATCCCCTGTTCTCCAGTTATTACCAACCATCAGTCCTCTTTCAGTACACAACTCCAGAAGCTGCTCATCATTTCCATTCACTTTACCAAATACCCCATGCCCCCCAACTATTCCTCTAACTGCCACATTACTTACCTTCACACTTAAAATACCCAGCATTAATACCTGGTCTCATGCATCAAAACTGCAAACACACTCACTCAGCTGCTCCCAAAACACTTCCCTCTTATGATCTTTCTTCTCATGGCTAGGTGTATAAGCACTAATAATTACCCATTTCTTGCCATTCACTTTCATTTCTACCCAGATCAGTCTACATCTGTCTTCTTTACACTCTTTCACACACTCCCATAACTTTCGCTTCAGCAGCAGTGCTTCTCCTTCCTTAGCTCTTGTTCTCTCACCAAACCCTGACTTAAATCATGGGACATTTCCAAACCATTCATCCCCTTTACCTGTGAGCTTTGTTTCACTCAAAGCCAGAACATACAGGTTTCTTTCCTTATATGTACTATCTATCTCTTCTTTCTTCTCATTTCAGATATATCCACACACATCTAGACACCCTAGCCTAATCCTTTGAGGAGGATGAGCACTCCCCATTCAGCCCCTTCTTGTGTTCCATCTTTTAAAAATTGAGAGAAAAGAAGGGAAGGGTTTCCAGCTCCCTGCTCCCACCCCTTTTAGTCACCTTCTACGACACACAGTGAATACATGGGAAGTATTCTTTCCCCCCTATTACTAGGGATAATACATACATATTTATTTATTTATTTATTATCCTTGATCGCTGTTTCCTTCGTCAGCGAGGTAGCGCCAGGAAACAGACGAAGAAAGACCCATCCCCCACATACACACATATATACATGCATGCACATATATGCACAGTACATATATATACATACCAACATATAAATATATACATACATACACATACAAATGCATATACACATGTACATATTCACACTTGCTCACCCCCATCCACTCCCAATGCCACCCCACCCCACAGGAAATAGCATCGCCACCCCCGCACCGGCGAGGTATTGCCAGGAGACAGTCGAAACGGCCACATTCGCTCATATTCAGTCTCTAGCTGTCATGTGTAATGCACTGACATAAATATACATACATACATACATATACATATACATATATTTATACAAATGTACATATTCATGCTTGCTTTCATCCATTCCCAACGCAATACTGCCCCACGGGAAACAGCACAAATGCAGGAAGGAAAAGAAAAAAGATCACATACATTCTCTTCTCCTCCCCCATACCTGCATCAGCAAAGTAGCGCAAGGAAACAGATGAAGGCCATATCCACTCACACATTCTCTACCCGTCATGAGTACTAAATATCATATATACATTGGAAATCCCTACTAACCAATAAATAACGAAGTATCACCCTTTCTTCAGAAATTCAACTGCAATACCATCCACTCCACCTGCCTTTCCACATTTCATTTTATGTAAGGCATTCACCACCTCTTCTCTTTTCACTGAGCCACTTTCCATGATTATCCCACTTCTTGTACCTCCCTGACCCAAACATCCTACATTTGCTACCCTATTATCAAACACATTCAACAATCCTTCAAAATACTCACTCCATCTCTCACCTAATCACTTCCTGTTACCACTTCCCATTTGCCCCCTTCATAGATGTTCCCATTCATTCTCTCGTTTTCCTCATACTAGTAACCTCTTTCCAAATTATCTTATTCTCCCTGACATTCACTAATGCTTACTCACTCTAACTCTCATTTGGCCTCTTTTTCAACCCCTGCACCTACCTTCTGACTTCATGCTGCTTTCTTTTGTACATCTCCCAATCATTTGCACTCCTTCCCTTTAAGTACCACCCATACACTTCTCTTTTCTCCTTCATTAGCAACTTCTCTTCATCATCACACCACTCACTCCCTTTTCTCACCTGACCACCTCTAACCTTCCACTTGTCACAAGTGCACAAACATTAATAATCACCCATCTCTCGCAATCCATTTTCATTATTACCCATATCAGTCTGGAGGTCTTTTCCTTATGCTGTTCCACAAAGTCCTGTACCTCCAGCTTCAGCAGCAGTGCTATCCCGTCCTAAGCCATTGACCTCACGACATCCCCTGAACCCCTTTCTCACCCCTCTAGTTGCCTTCTATGGCACACAGGGAATACAGAGGAAGAATTCTTAGTCTCTCTACCCTACAGATAACTTGAAAAGTGTTTTTCTATTTCAGTTTACACCAGGGGCACCAAGCCCCCATACCCTCAACTGTTACAGCAACCAACCTTGCATTCAAATCCCAAAAAACTTAAATTTAATCCCTTGCATGAAAACTACCAAAGCATTCATTCAGCTCCACCAAGATTGGATCTATCTATCTACCTACCCATATCTCTGATGCCTGTTCCAATTGGAACTCCCTCAAGAGGGTGGCCATGGCGAAAATTTCTCCATAACTAGTGAACTCCAGTGCTGCTTCTTAGCCTTTAGTGCCTCACCCTTTACAGGCCACAGGCAGATGACAACTTTAGCACACAGTTTAAACTGGCTCCTACCTAACGTTCCTACTGACTACTTCTACCTAATGCTCCTATCTAAATGTTCCTACATACTACTTCTATCTAATGCTCCAATCATTTTGCCAAAAGGATGGGCTATTGCATACAGTTCACTGCAGGAAAATTGAGAGTTACTCAGAATGAGCTGTGTGAATTAAGCATCAAGTATTATGTATGTCAAGGACAGATTGTATATTTGTGGACAGAATGCCAGTAGTCCACGTCTGGATGAGGCAAGAAGAAAAGACTGCTACATGTGTCAGAGGAGTGCAACTTAAGAACCACTTAAGTGTTGTCTCACTATGCAGCCATTACTAATGCTCCTGATACCTAGGTGGTAGTACTGGTAATATAACTCTCTGGTCGTTGGCTGCCTACCAACTACTACCAAGATTGGATCAATAATGAATAATAAAAATAAAACCAACAGAAATATGAATATGCAACAAACCAATGAATATTCATATATATTACCTATATCTGACCATCATGTTCACTCTACCTAACAGGATGATGCACAGTGTAACTCAAACCCTAATCCCTACCTAAGCTTAAAATGAAACCAATACAAACTCAAATACAATTCAGCTGGATTTATCTAATACTGAAGGAAACAAGTAAGAAGCTCTCTCCATAATGCCTCTTTTTGTTTTGAACCTATTTTCTGGTAGAGAAATCTTATCATAATTTTCAGATAACTTTATATACATCTACCTATCATCTGCACTCATTACCAATCTAACTGTGAGGAGCAGGTACACAGAGCCTCCACAAAATCACTCACCCCCTTCTATATTATATCATTAACCCACTCCAGACATAAAAATCAAAACTAGACAACTCACTTCTTCTCCTTCTTTGGTAACATAGGAAGCCACTTTGAATGAACTAAGGTATTCATTTGCCCAGTTTTCTTTAGTTTCAATACCCTCCTTGCTACGATCTAGTAGTTCCTCTATAGCCTGGTTATCATAATGGATTTCCTCATCTTCCTTTCCTAACTCCTCTTTGAACAGCTCTTCAGTACCAAACCTGTTAAGAAAAGTTACTCAATAAATTAAACATGTAAACACAAAGAATGAAGGTACATCAATAACAATACATAATAATACCTTGAACTTTACAATAAATAACTGAATAAAAAAAAAAGGCTTCTAGTCTCTCATCAGCTTCAAAATCTTATTCCGTGATCAATTCAACAGTACCTGGCCAGTCATTTTCGACATCATATGAAAGCAAGTTAAGCACATATAAAACCATCAGTTTCTTAAATATGCTACTCCTGGGCATCACAGTACTCCAAAAATCTAACTACTTCCTTCTTTTAACATACAGCTATTGACAAATCATGGATGCTCAAGCCATGGTAAACTTATGACTGGGAAAGTATGGCTTATCCAATTTTTCAGGCATGCATTGGTATGAGACTTCAAAACCTTAATAAAGGTTGTAACAGTGGTGAAACTTTTACAACTAGTGAAACTCATAATCATATCTGACTACACAGCTCTTACCAGTCTGTTGATCCATACTTAATATTCCTTCTCCCACTTTCGAACAAGGAAACTCATACATACTAAAATCTTTGTCATCCATAAAGTCCCTTCCTTTATCTTTCCCCTAACCTCTTCTTCCTAATATATTGTTCATTTCTTAACTTCCTCTCTACACCCATTTTTCTGAGATACCCACAACATCTCAAAACTCCTATCCAAGGAGTAAACTCCTATCCAAGGGGTAAACCAAAATGAAGATGGAAGGAGGGAATGGAAAAGGCTCTCAGTGCTCAAGGCCTGAACATGCAGTAGAGTGAAAGGTGTTCCAGGGATACAATGAATTGGAGGTTGGCATTACATGGGAGGGCAACATGCTGTCAATGGACTGAAACAGGGCATGTACAGTGGCTGGGGGAAACCATGAAAAAAGTCTGGTTATTGACAAGGGGCCTGATATTTTAGTGCAATGCACATGACAACTTGGGAATGGACATAAGCAAATGAGGCCTTTTCTTAATCTCTTTCTGTTAACATGAGAAACAGTGAACAATTACAAAACACAAAATTCATACTTGTTTACTGTTTTCTGCATTAGTGAGGCAGCACCAGGAAACAAGGGAAAAATATACTCTTTCACTTATATCCACTCTCTAGCTTTCAAATGTAATGCACTGAAATCAAAGCTCCATCCACAACCAGGACCTACAGATCTTTAATTACCTATTTATAATCACCTCTTTGTACTGTATGAGGAGGGAATTTACATACATGGGGCCCTATCTCTTGAACATACTTTAAGATGACACAACTTCTTAAATCTAAGTATGCAGTTTGTATTAACCTTATTCTAAGTCACTCTATTCTGTGGTTTCCCCTGAATTCTTAAAATGCTCTGGTTCAGCCTAATCACAAAACATCAACCCCTGTATAACATATCAGGCAATTCGCTATCTCACTGACACCTTGTACCCTCCTGCATGTTCAAGCTCTTATGTCTCAAAGGATCTTTCACTCTATCCTTTAACCTCCTCTTCAGTTTCACTCTTCACTCACCCTCTCTATATATCCAAACCATTAAGTACACATTCTTCAGCTCTCCCACATATATTCCTTATATTACTACATCTTCTTACTCTATCAATGAGTCAACTGCTAATGGAAAGTTCCAGATGAATGGGAGTTTGCTAATGTAACAATAATATTCAGAAAACATAACAAGTCACAGCCCAAAAAAAAAACTTTCCATCAGTTTAATGTCTATTGTTGGAACTCTTATAGAAACCATCATTTGAGATACACTTGTAAACCAATGAGTGGACTATCACTTAATAAATGATATTCAGAATGGTTTTCAACAAAATCATCCGTATCTGACAAATCTGCTTCATTTGTTTTCTGATATCATCAAAATGTAAGACAAAAGTAGATAATATCATCTCTCTAGATTTTCAAAAAGCATTTGATAAGCTTTTGCATCAAAAGTTACAAGTAAAAATTAAGTCACATAGCAATGATGAGGGTGTACTTCAGTATGCGGTGGGCAGGCCACAAGTGCGGTATCACCATGTGCAGCAAAGTTGAAAGGAAAAAATAGCGGTGTAGCATATTGATTGCTGTGTACATAAAAAAGAGAAAAAGAACAGTGCAGAAAACTACACGGTGTAAGGAGTGGTAACTTGTTGTGGCTGGCAGCGCCATTGCTCCAGACCTGGTGTAAACCACCGGGCAGTGTCTGGTGATTTCACTCAGCTATGAGCATGGGCAAACCCCTGATTTGCCCATCAAAGTTGCCAAAAAGTGTCTGATGACGGATTTAACACTCGTGCCCACTGGGCACTGCCTGTTAATGTGGATGCTCCTTTTGCAGAGCACTCTAGCTTCCCGCATGAAGTAATTTTCAAACCATTCAAGAAAAAGTATAGCTGTCATCCACCCTTTTATAGCACCACAGTAGATAAGTGGAAGAATTTTCACTCCTTTAAAGGCCCTCGGGTGAACACTCTTACCAGTTACCTTTAGCTTGGTTTCATGTGTTCCTGCAGCATTGCTGCAGCCAGGAATTTTTACCCTATCTTTGGAATCTTTACCACCAGATGGAGACTGCTCAATTCATGGGCAAGGGTTTTTCATGGCATACAACATCAATACAGGGCAGATTTGTCACCATTACACACTTGTTCTGGGGCTAAGTTTTCCGCTGCCACTAACTGTGCAAATTCATGCACAAACTTTGTCGTGGCTAAGCATCTCCCCAGAAATGCTTACGCCTTTATTACATCGGAGCTTCAACCACTTTATAAGTGCACTGTACAATTCTGTACTCCTGGCACCTTTCAAAGTCTTCCAAAACTTTAAACTTTTCTGGCCTTCATTTTCAGCAAAAAACTTAAAAATCTGCTCCTTTTGTTTCTTTAAGTCATACACAGTTGAGGATCCAATCTCACAGTAAATACACAAAGTCTTTACAGAAGTTCCTTTATCTAATTTTTTCAGTAACACCAACTTTTGAAGCATCAATAATGATTTATGCTTATTAGCACTAGCACCATCTCCTGCACCTCTTGGTCTCTTGGATGACATCCTGAAGGGCTAAAATACAGGTGAATAAAAGAAATTAACATGACCATTAATCAGCTCAGCTGCAGTGTAAACAGTTTTTGGCGCCTTAGTGCTGCTAACTTGCTAACAGCACCACCCTAGTGGCAGATCTACAAACTAATGGCGGCAGATTCAAAACGTGCCGGATCACAGAGTGCCGGATTAGAGAGGTACAACCTGTATTATCAATTCTACTTGGGGGATGTTGGTTAATTAAGGAGTGGCTTAGATGGAAGGGTCTAGTGCTGCTGCATGGAAATGAGTGCCAAGCAAAATGGGATTGTATTGAAAGGATCACTTTCACTTTGTAGATGTTGTGTTTGTGGTTGCAAAGCAACCAATGTTTGCTCTGAGTGCTCTATTTAGTATGGTTTGCAACCATTTTACATTAGCTTCTCAAACAATTTTCTGCAGCTTCTGAAATAGCGGATGACAAAGCAGGTTAGATGAAATTTAGGAAGGCAATAACAAACTGCTTGTAGGGGATGCTAAGGGATTCTTTTTCTTGTCCAAATCTGGTGCTAATTAATGGTTTGAGGGTATACAGTTTTTTCTATGTAATGGATAGAATAGTGACTGTCCATACAAGGTGATTGGAGGGTGTTGGATGGTTCTGTGTCTGTCTTGAGTTAAAAGAGTGATTAAGACTTCTGTGAAGATGCAGACATTCTCTACTGGGTGAGCCACTGTTTTAACTGCATAATGTAGGGCTGGAAATTCATTGCAGCTGCTATGGTATCAGGGTGTTGTGCTCTGATCGTGAAGTTGTCTGCATATGAAAGGAGCTTCATGTTGTAGTTTCTTGGAAGCATGGAAGAGTCATGTATGAAGAAACTGAAGAGGGTTGGAGAAAGAAATGCTCCTTGGGAACTCTACAGTACAGTTCCACGCTTATAGAAGTGAAGCAATTGTGAGTGACTCTGGCATGGTATCCATGTATGAATTTGTCATGAAGGGACAGGGGTTGTGGTTGGTTGAAGTAAACTAGGGTGTACTGTGTAAGGTCAGTATGTATAATGTTGGTAGAGTGGTTAAGGCTGAAGCCATGCTGTGTACGTAGTTCTGCTTGATTCTGTTGCAACAAGTTTTCACAGAGTTTGGATACTGAGAACAGAAATGATATAGGGAGGTAGGAGGGGGTGATGGGTGGTTTGGAGGGCTTTAGGACTAGTACCTTGTTGGCAAGCTTTAAGAACTTAAGAATTTTGTTGTACAGTGGTTGAGGATGTATTATGTGCTAGGATTGCAACAAGGTCAAAGCGTCTTAAGTGAAAGTTTGATATGCTGTCAGGGTTTGCAGCAGGAGAGTTCTTTAAGGTTTTCATTCTACTGCTTGTATGTGGGAGTGATGGGTGGGGGCTGTCATTGTTCAGCAAAAGCTGGCATCATGGGACTCTTGCATCACATGATGCTGACTCTGTCTTACTCATGCTCACTTACTAGATGTTGTACATTCTTTTATTTATTTTTTTCTTGTTAAGTGCACTTTTTTTCCCTTCAGAATTTAAGAAGTAGGTTGACACAATACACTGAAAATGAAGCTCTTCATTACAAAACTTAATGGGTTAAACACCCATAGTAACACCACACATCAGTGATGCAGGCCCATCTTCACCTGAACCAATAATACTCCACTCTTCCTATTCATACAAACACCTTACTCTCCTATACAAACTCCTCACTGCATCTAGCAGCTCTTCCTCTAACACCATATATTCGTGGTACCTTCTACATGCCATCTCTGTCTACCACATCATACGCTTTCTCCAGGTCCAGTAATGCCATACACAAATCTCTCTTTCTCCAAGTATTGTCACAAAATTCTTCAAAGGAAACACCTTTTCAACACACCCTTTACCACTCCTGAAATCATGCTTTTCCTCCACACAGTGATGTTCTGCACATGCCACCATCCTATAAATCACCACTCTCCCACTCAACTTACCAGATATATTTAGCATACTTAAGCCTCTACAATTCAGACTTCCACTTCTTTTCCTCTTTCCTTCATATAATGGTACTATACAGGCATTCTGCTAATCCTCAGGCACCTACCCTAGTCTATACATACATTTCAAATCCTAACTAACCAATCAACAACACTATCACCTTATGGAGTCCTTAGATATTTTATTTCATACATATCTACCCACTTCCTTTCTTCGTGTCCAAGGTCTAAAACTAATACCCATACAACACCGACAGGACTACTAAACCTTCAAACTCATCCATATTTGCCTTAACAGAAATAACTTCTCTTACAACACACTCCTTAGATCACCCAGAACCTTAGCCTCCCTTTCCCACCCTCTGACTTAGTTTAAGCCCTTGGTTCCATCACCTGCCCCATCCACTCTTACATATCTAAAGTACTCCACTTCCTCCAAGCAGCCCCCATTCTAACCTGCACTTACACTATTCAGTCTCAATACCCTGCTGTACCTTATTACCTCACTTTTGTTTATATTTACTCCAATTTACCTAACTGGAGTCTACCAGTTATGACAGGGACAAGCGAATGAGGGTGACAGTGCTGAAAGAAGATAGGATGACTGGTGACAGTAAAAGGAGTCAGCCTGAAGAAAATTTAAAAGTTAAAGAGTAGGTGTACTGAGGACTGGGGAAACCTATATCCTTGAGCAAAGATTATGGAGTGAAAATGGAAATGATGAATGAAAGTTATGGGAGGGCACAGACAGAAAAGTGGTATGGATGGGAAAGAATGAAAATTGTTAGGGAAGAGGAAAAGAAGGATGTGCAATTGTGCTCTCATCGAGAGTATGAAAGGGTGTTACAAAGCATAGATGGAATGGATCAAGAAAAGCAGGGGTGAAAGAAAAGACTGGAACTGTGAAGTATGCATGGCTATGTGTAAATGCACCTGTGAATATGAAGACTGTGTGAGGTAAGGATGAAATTAAGTACTTCTGAAGAAATTTGGAAGACAGTTGGTTTCTGAAGAAAGGTGGTTGTAATAGGTGATATGAGTATGAATGTCGGATGGGAAGAAACTAGTGAGAGGTAGTAAATGGGGAGAGCCTTAAGTAGTGAGAATGGAAGTTAGCTTGTGGATTTCTGTGTTGAGAAGGGTTCACTTCTTGTAAACACCTTTTTTCAGAACAAGATGATCCACAGGTATACAGGGATGAGAAATGATGGAAGAGAAGAACATAAGGGCTTGAATCATTATGTGGCAGTGGATGAGAGGTTGAGAAAGGCTGTGCTAGATGCTGGATATGAGAGAACATTCTTTGGAAACTGACTATTTTGCAGTTCTTGTGGGGGTGAGAATAACAGAGGAGTGGAGGTATGGTGTAAGGAAGAATGAAGATGTATTACTGTTGGCAAGAGAGATGAATCAGAAATAATGCAAGAAGTATGTACGAGGGTGACAGAAAGTTTTGATGGAAGTGCAATAAATGTAGAGATGCAGTCAGGTGTGAATAAGGTATTCAAAATGTTTAGACAAAGACTTTAAGGTTGTAGGTTATGAGACAGGAATAAAAAGGAAAATCAGTAAGATTAGAAATACTATAGAAGGAAAGAAAAAAGCATATGGTAGATTGCTCAAAAGAAATGTACCTGTGCAAGCTCAGCAAAGGAGAGAAGAATCTTAAATGTGTAAGCAGAATGTTAAGAAGCTGATAAAGGAAAGCAAAGAAAGAGTATATGAAAAGTTTGAAAGTTGAGTGAAAAGTTTAGGGAAATGAAACTGTACTGGAAGAAGATTAAAAAGGAAAGAGGTAGATGCAAATGTGGAAATGTGAATGTGAGAAGTACAGAAGGAGAGAAGCTGATTCAAAGGAGAAAGTTAAAAGAAGATATTATGAAGAACTGATGAATGTGAGAGAACGTAAAACAGCAGTTATTACGCAAATGGGTATGGATGATACAATTACAAGGTCCTATAATAATAAGGGAGGTAAAAAGTGTGATAACGAGGCTTAAGGTAAGAAAGACGCCTAAAGTGGATGGGATTATAACTAAATCCTAAAGTAATTATAACTGAATCCTAAAGTACGGAGGAGAAAGTGTGACAGAGTGGATGCACTTGATATGTAATTCAGCACGAAAACAGAATGTTGTGCCGAAGGATTGGGTAAAACTATTATTTTCTATTATTTAATGCAAAAGATGCCAAGGATGTATATAGGAATAATAGGGGAATAAGTCTGTTAAATATACCTGTAAAAGTGTATGCAAGAGTGTTGACTGACAGAGCGATGGAAATGGCTGAATGGAGAATAAGAGAGGAGCGAAAATGTTTTAGGAATGGTAGAGGATGTTTAAATCAGATTTTTATGCTGAAAATGACTGTGGAAAAGTATCCAGCGAAAGGCAAAATGCTGTATGCAGTTTTCATGGACCTGAAAAAGCAAATGACTGAGTTGAGTGGAACGCTTTATGGAATGTGTTAAAGATATATGAGGTAGGGGGACAACTGTTGGATGGTAAAAAGCCTTCTATAGAGTAGCTAATACATATGTAAGAGTGGATGAAGAGTTAAGCAAAAGTTTCAGTATACAGGTGAGTGTGAGGCAGGGCTGTGTGGTGTCACCATGGATTTTTAACATATATATGGATTGAGTGATAAGAGAGGTGAGAGAAAAACTAGGGAAAGGGGATGCAGAAACAGAGTTTGGTGGCGAGGTATGGTGACTCATGACAAGCCTGTTTGCAGATGATACCGTGTTGTTTGATGAGAGTAATGAGGAGTTGCAGAAGATTGTAAATGTGTTTCATGGTAAGTGAATGTGAGTAACAGTAAAGTAATGGTGTCTAAAAGGACAAAGAGTGAAGTATAGATTTTGGAACACCCTGCAGTGAAAGAAGAAAGTGCATTAAACTGTGTTTTAATTTTTTTCATACATATTCATTATTTCCCGCATTAGCGAGGTAGCATTAAGAACAGAGGACTGTGCCTTAGAGGGAAAATCCTCACTTGGCCCCCTTCTCTGTTCCTTCCTTTGAAAAAGTAAAAACAGGAGGGGAGGATTTCCAGCCCCCCGCTCCCTCCCCTTTTAGTTGCATTTTACAACACACATGGAATACATGGGAAGTATTCTTTCTCCCCTATGGAAGAGGTGAGAGAATTTAAGTATTTAGGAGCTGTCTTGGGTAGGTCTGGTGATACAAAAGGTGAGATAAAGGAGAGTGCAGTATGTGGTAAAACAGTCATGGGTCCCTTAAAGCAATAATGAAGAGAAGAGGTGTAAGCAAGGAAGTGAAGAAAGGATTAAAGGACAGCAAAATCCTCCAGACCCTGACCTAGGCAGCTGAAAGATGGACATGGAATGAGTCACAGAGGTCAAACAGGTCAAAAAGCCAGGCTGTGCGAATGAGGTATTTGAGAGGACCCCGTGGTATGACTTGTGGAATGAATGAAGAAATAAAAGGGTGTATGAGAGATGTTGTAAGGCAGGGAATGCAAAGGGGATATATTGTGGAGTGGAAGAGTGGGTGAAATGTAATACTTTGGTGTGGTATGTGCATATGGAAAGAATGCAAGATGGGGAGTTTACTAGGAGAGTTTGTGATAGTACAATCAAAGGGGTTGGTGTGAAAGGAAGACCTCCTGTGACATGGGGACATAAGCATGGAAGAGTACTGGAGGGAGAGAAATGGTGGAAGAATGCATGGAATGGTGTATGCAAAGGAGGCATGTAAGGAGAGGGATTAGTGGTGACTCTCTTGATGGGCCACCCCCTTCATGGGAGTTCCTGCAGGGAATAGGCATCAAAGATACACACAGACAGATCGATATCTAGATTCAGTCTGAACATTTTTCTTTCAAACTCTCCCAAACTCTGTAACCAGCTTCAGAATTTTCTCTCTGGAGTCTGCTGCCAGAACTGTGTCAACTGCAAACAGTAACTTATTTACCTCCACAGACCTGCCCCACACTCTAAGATTCTTGCATCCACCTCTTTCACCACCCAGTCCATACACTGATCAAACAACCATGGTAACACTACCCAAACCTGATGCAGATCCACTTCCAATGAAATTCACTTTCCCACCTTCCTACTTGGACACAGCAGTATTTTGCTTCTAAAAACTCCTCCTTGTATTTGGTAGATTTCCATCTACCCAATATGTTCACAGCACCTTCCGTAAAGCCTCTTTGTCATTACTATCAAACACCCTCTCCATATCTATATATGCCACACAGAATTTGCTTTCTTTCTCCAAGTATTTATACCACAAATGCTTTAGTGCAAACACCTCGTCAACATATCCTCTATCTCTGTTGATGTCACACTGTACCTCTCAAATCAGATGTTCATTACTTTCCACCACCCTCTCATGCATCTCACCACGTATGTTCTGTAATTAACATGAGTTTCTGTCTCCTTTACATATATATAAGGGCACTATACATGCATTCTCCAGTTCTCAAACATCTTACTTTGAGTCATATAAATATATCTATAAAAAACTTTTGATATGACAGATACTGGAAACATTATTATTTTTGGAACTTAAAAAAAGCTACTATTTCATATGCAATTCAACTATGCAAAAATAATATCATGTAGGTACCAAAACAATATTTTCAATGTTTTTCTGTATACTTACCTAAGAATGTCATCAAGCTCCTGTTTAGAGAAGTTAGTGGACTTGGAACCACCCATTCCAGGACGTACAACTAAGTGGGTTAACATCATCTTCCTCTTAGCAACCTGAGTTACACGTTCTTCCACAGAATTTCGAGTTACAAATCGGTAGATCATAACCTAGGAATAGGCTCAGATCAGTAGCTTGAATATCTTCAACAGCAGTATAGCAAATTCCAGCACATAACATTAGTTACATTGGTAATACAATATACAAACTCCTACTAACCTTATTAGCCTGACCAATACGATGTGCACGAGAGAAAGCCTGGATATCATTATGGGGATTCCAGTCAGAATCATAGATAATGACGGTATCAGCAGTAGCTAAATTAATTCCCAATCCTCCAGCACGAGTAGAGAGCAGGAATATAAACTGCTGAGCTCCTGGTGCGTTGAATCTGTGCAACAAAAACTTAGAAATGACTTTGGGTGCATGAACAAGAAGTAGAGTCAGGAGCAGCACATATGTATAACCTTCAGTGGGCCATATCAAGATTTATCATGTTATCAAATACAGTAAACTATGATCATATTCCTTATACTATACTTGAAGTGATGAATGAAACCAAATGGAACAAAAAATGTACACATGGATAGGACAATACTAGACTCCATGGTGGCAAAATGAAATGGCATAAAAATTTCTGATGTGAGAGAGAGACAGAGAGAGAGAGAGAGAGAGGGACACAGAGGTAAAGAGAGATTTTGAGGGATAAAAAACTTATTCTATATGAAGCTGTATCCATCAAGCACTGAATAAACATTTGATAACATAACAGCTAAGGCTTGTTCAACCCCTTATATGGTGAGGAGGCAGTACCCTAATTCATCCATTGCCAATTACTCAGTAGTGTCCATAGAAAAATGCACATTTTAACAAGGGTCTGCTCTTGACTAATCAGATACCTTATCAGGATAACTTCACTGAGCCTAACTTTAAATGAATTCTTAAACCTCACATACTTCACAGATAATGGGCAACAGCCCAAGACAGGCAAAGAAGTTAAGAGAAAAAGGTTCATCAGTAAAAGGAGGGGAAGGCCAGGTAAGGTGAGGAAAAATTTTCACGGAATACTACTTCATAAAGAAAATGTTTTTCAAACTTCAAAACCTGATTCATTCTTGACAGTCATTAAATTATGTATGATATTTCATTCTATTACCATGAAGCATAGGATGGCAAGGTACTTGTCCAATCTGTGTGCATTTTTCATTTCCATTTCTCTCCTTTGCAGTCAGTCCCACAAGCATACACACATGGAGGATGAGGGTCAGGCAATAAGGCAATAACTTACATTTAAAACTAACCTCAAGGTCAAGGAACCTTCAGTGTAATTTAAAGGAACTCTGTGAAATGATCCTCCTGAAGGATGTATCCCCAAAACAAAAGGGATTGTCACCACGTTAAAACATAAATTACCAACTGAATAAAACAAAAGAAGGATGTCATATACCTTCCTACTTTCCTTCATTAAAACAGCCAACGACTGTTCTGATAATTGTTTCTTTCACTACAACCCAAAGCTTTAGAACTCTCTACCCTTGCATGACTTTCCTAATAACTACAACCTGGAACATTTTAAAAGACAGGTTTTTCATTTCCTCTAAAATTCATAACTAAATCCCCTTGTCTCTTCTTTTTCCTTTCATTAACCTCTCTATATTTCATTTATGGTTTGGCCTTGATGCAGATTTCTGTCCGTAACTGGAGCACAGAGAGATAGATAGATAGAGAGAGAGAGAGAGAGAGAGAGAGAGAGAGAGAGAGAGAGAGAGAGAGAGAGAGAGAGA
>JAYMFT010381376.1:0-20525 GCA_038088735.1 Panulirus argus
ACACACACACACACACACACACATATATATATATATATATATATATATATATATATATATATATATATATATACATAAACTTTCACGATAAGTGATGGTCCACCTTCAATAAAGTATTAGATTAGCCTCAGGTCGTGTTAGGAAGGCGTTGTGGTGAGGGCGGGAGGCCCGTGTCCCGGCTGTTGGCTCACAATCCTCAGATAATCGCATTTAAGTCATCGGGAGAGAAATATGGCCGGGCAAAATTTCAGTTTTAAACCTGACTGTACACGCGATCCTACCGTTTAAGACTTGCTGGACCTTATCTGGTTTAACTTATCAAGTGAGAAGGATTTACATTAGTGCAGAACAATCAGGGAACAAAAATGATAATGTATAGATGGATGCATCCATATTCATCTGTTTGTGTTCAGCGGTCAGAGAACACGTGTCTAAGCACACACACACACACACTGTTTTAAGCAAGGTACCCTTCTATCGACCAACTCCGTGGGGAAGACGAAAAACCGAGAGTGGTTGTGGGCTGACTGCTGAGCCAGGGATTCGAACCCGGGCGGCACGTAGGTCAAGTCATGGACAGCGACACTAATCGTTAAACCACGAAAGGCCCTGTGTAGGTGTGTGTGTGTGTGTGTGTGTGTGTGTGTACGTATGCAAGTATGTGTGAGTGTCTGGAGGTGTGTGTGTGTGAGTGAGGGTGGCATCGTCCCAGCAGATTTTATTCGTAGATTCGACTTGTCACAGTTGTGATAAAGAGCAAACCACAACCTATACTGCCTCACATCACCTATTGATATCAGTGAATAGAACACTTGAACAACAATATGAACATACCACAGACTAACGACATCTGCTTTGCATTAAGGTCGACTTCACAAACGCACAGATACACACACACAAAGAAGACTAAACACAAAAAACAGGTAAAACATTAATACATCCAAGACACGAGCCAGAGTCTCTACCTACACCAACATCCCTTCCCCCCCCCTCCCCCAACTCCATCTGGCTACCAGCCAAACGCTTAAAAGACACAGGTAAGTTACAGGTCAAGTTAAACATGGTGTTTTGATTGGATGATATTATGCATGTGGATGTGAGGTGGTCCCACACCCTGCGGCTTAGGCACAGTTTGGCCTGACGTCAGGCCACCCCGGGCCTGGGTTATGACTGACTGGCAGATATAACGAAAGCCGAGTCACACACCCTGAGGAATATGGCTGAAGACTCAGTAAGGCTATATATTCTTCGTCATGTTAGCTGAGACGCCCTAATCAAGTCCATCCCATTAATGCTATCTATATATACCCTAGCCTGAGGTAAGCACCCATTTCATCAACCATCCCTTAAGGGTGGATGAACAGCTGGGTTGACTGTGGACCCACTGTCGCAACCATGATTCGAATCTATGTGCTCGATCCTGGGCGGCCCGTAAATGCGTCACGGTCAGGAACACTAACCACTACACCACGGAGTCCCATATACGACGGTATAATCTGTCAGTGTTCTCCATGTTACTTGTAATATTATATTGGCTTTGTGTGATTAAATGCATAAACTGACAAAGCAATCTTGGGTAAGATTATCATCGAATTACTCCAGAGTGAATGTTCAAGTGGAATATTCAAAAGTCTCACTCCTCATACTTGATAATGAAGAGAAAATTTACTAACATTATATGCTTTAGCTAGATTAAGCTTGCAAATCAACCTCTAAATTGGTCTTCAGAAAAATACAAAATGTTGATAATTATAGTATTGCAGAATAGTTATGAATGCATATGATTAAGATAGCTTAAGAGTTTTTACAGTATAAGATCCAGTCATTAACATTAGTTCAGGAAAGTATATGTTTAAAGGATTCAGTACAAGAACAAGAGGTGAAGAGTGTGTGGCAGCGAACGTGACCAGAGAACAGGGAAGCTGGATCACGAACATGCTCAGCGTATGTGATGTAACAGCGCAGGAAAACATAAATACCATTCTGGTTGCAGACGTGAGTTAAGAAAAGCACTTACGCCCACATATTGAAAGAATTTATGTCGTTTGTTCGTGTACAACCTGTAATCACCAGCAAATTAGTTAGTCATTGGTACCTCCACTCCCTCGACCTATTATATATAACAATGAAACTACTTAAGGTAAAGTAATAAGGCTGCTTTTGTGCAGGGCATCAGGTATTTAGGGAGGCGCTCTGCTCTCTCTTTCTCTCTCCATCTCTTTCTATATATCTCTCCCAGCTTGGCAGTCTGTCGGTCTCTCTTACTATATTCAACTACGTTTTTCTTTCTTTCTATCTGTTTGTTTGCTTGTCTCTCTGTTGAAGTAAAGCAGCAGCCCAAACGTGTCCACGCTAGTGAGAATAGTGTTAGCTTACAACTGACTGCGCTGGCGATAAAAGAATGAAAATTGCATAGTGGGTGCGACAAACAGGCATGACTTGGACTAGACGAAGGAGGGGGAACGGGAGGAGTGTGAGAGCTTTAAGTGTGATAGATCTGAGAGAGAGAATGCATAGAAAAGGAAAAAGAAGGAAAGAGCCGTTTTCCCGCCTCAGCGAGATAGCGCCAGTAACAGAGGACTGAGTCTTAAAGGAAAAATTCTCACTTTGTCCCTCCCTCTGTTTCTTTTTCTGAAAGATATTAACACAGGAGATGTTTGCATCATGGACGTGTGATGTCACCGTGGCTGTTTAATCTATCTATGTACAGTGGGATGGGAGAGGGAGGAGCAAGGGTCTTAGAGCGAGGGGCAGATCTGCGGTGTGCTGGGAAGGGGAGCCGCGGGATGTGAATGAGTTGCCATTTGCAGTTGACACATCTCTCGTGGCAGTCTCTAAGGAGAAACTCCAGAAGCTGGTGACAGTTTGAGAGAATGAGTGAGAAAGGAAAAAGTACTGAGGGAAAGTAAATCAATGTGAAGTGTAGCAGTTGGATAGTTCAGGATGGTTATAGTGTAAGATTCAGTGGTGAGGACCTGGAGGAAGTGAAGTGGCTGAAGTATCTGAGAGTGGACGCAGCAGAGGACGCAACTATGGGGGTTGAATTGAGTGTAAGGGTGGGAGAGAGGCTAAGATCCTTGGTGCACTACAGAGAGTGTGGAAGGAGAAGGGGGTGTCTGTTTGGGGTAAAGATAGGTGTGTTTGAAATTACATTAGTCCCGGGAGTGTTGTATGGATGTGAGCCTTACTTAGGCTTTGAGTGGAAAAGTAATGAAGACGGGAAACTTGTCGGAAATGAAATAGCTAAGGACGATGTGTGTGCGAAGTGGTTTGCTTATATAAGGAATGACAGCGTAAGAGAGAGTTGTGGCGGCCAGTCACTCTGAATGAGAAAGCAGACCAGGGTGTGCTGAAAAGGTTCGGACATATTGATTGGATTCATAGGTTACAGGTAAACTGCCGTAAATGTTTCGCTGACACGCTTTCCTATAGCCTTGGTCGAAATCCTTTACAAACTCAGGATGTATATGATGCAAAGATCAACACACCGAGGAGAGGTTCCTGTTGCAACATACAGCGTTGAACAAGTGATAATCTGCTGATGAGGTAAGGTAATCAAAGGTAATAGATAGGACACAGGCGTGTGTGTGTGTGTGTGTGTGTGTGTGCCTGGGGGCTGGGAGACGGTAATGCATACTTTCACCAGGACATTAGGTTCAGATTACACTCTCGTGTGGACCACCTGTGCCAAGGGGAAAAAAATCGTATGGGCTGAATGTTAGAGCGGAAACTTGTGTGGAATCGTACTGACGTGTCGACCTAAGTGTAGAGGGATGAGGATCATTTTCACTCCTATTTGAGCCTCTAATGAGTCTGATGCCAGGGTAAAATCTCTTGGGCTCCTAACGTCCATGTGGTGAGGGAATGTTTGATGGAGGTGAGGGCGCTCTGACCAAGGCCGGTCCTTGCCTTCCTTCCCGGTCCATGCTGCCCCCAAGGCCAAGGCCTACCATCCTGGCCCAGGCTGGCCGACACGCCCATGGCATACCCCTCCGGTCCAGGCCTGTCTTCCTGGCCTGGGCTTGTCTCCCCGACCTAGACCTATCTCCCTGGCCCCGTCTTGTCTTCCTAGCCCAGGTCTGCCTCTCCGGCCGAAGGGAGACTCCTCTTGTCGTGCTCCCATGGAACGTTGACCCACAAGAATTAATAGGTAGGTACACACGGGCAAGACATACTAAATTCCACGCAGTCAGACAAATAGACCCAGACGCGGACGGACAGTCAGACTGATACAAGTTAGTTAGGAATGATATTAAGCAGTACAGGGATAGTGTTAGGGTAATGTATGATTGTACCTCCTAACCAAGGAGACAATGAGTAGCGGCAGTTTACAGAGGTTTAAAAAGCTACTTGATGGCATAGAAAGTTCAGGAGATGGAGCTCCGTGAGTGTAGAACTCTTCCCCTTTACTGAACAAATAAGTAATTACAAATATGTAATTACACACGCACACACATACACACACCACGCTCACCCTCTGAAACTCTCACTAAATAATTTGTTGGGTGTGTTGACTGTGCGTGCTAATGCTCGGCCAAACAGCGAGCCGATGGCTGGAACTTTGTACTGTAATTACAGAATAAAGGTTTTGTTTACATTATCAACAGCGTCTTGCAACAGAGCGCACGCCATCCTCCTCACCTGACCCGCCTAATGAAGCAACGTTTACCACCCTCTGGTAGTTATTCAAATGTACTGATCGACGTTGACCTCTTTGTAAACTATGGAAAGTGCCTAAGAAAATGCTTCATCAAAAAGGATATTATTTTTGAAATAATGTCATGTGATCTATAAACAACTTCAACTACATTATCTTGGGCTTTATTAGAACAGCTAACATTGATTTTGTGCAATCTGTGTGGTACACTGGGGTAAAAGATATCAGTATAACTACAGTGTACAAAGTCCACATTGAAGTCAGGCTCCTTCCGCATCTCTATCAAGAGAGACAAAAATGTAAACAAAGACTGACTGAAACGAGTAATTTTTGTGGATTTTCGCTTTTAACTTCACCTTCGTCTGCAACGTTGTTTCTGTGTTTACTTGATACAACTTCCCAACGATATTTCGTCTCTTGTATGTGTTAAAGTTTCCTATATTTGCCGTGGGCATAACTTTACGATTTTAAAAGCTTTCTATTCCTACTTTGGGACAGGTGGATAGTTACTGAGTGGTTTAGATGGGAAGGGTCTAGCGCTCTCGAGCGCCGAGCATCTTGAGATGGGAATGTACTGGCAGGATCTTTTTTTATTATTTAGGTGATGAGCGCCTACAGTTGTCAGGCAGGCAACTGGTGATTGTTCTTAGTGCTCTGTCTAGGGTGGTTTGCAGTTTTGTTATATCTACTCTTAACTGGATGACTAGGCAGGTCAGGCGTAGTTTAGGGTGGAGCGGAAGAATTGTTTTTAAAGTATATATATATATATATATATATATATATATATATATATATATAACCAGGGTGAGTGTGAGGGCCACACACTAGAGGAAGCCTAACTACTATTGTTATTACCATAACAATGACACATCTACAGCTTCTGCAGGTTGGATATCCCCATTCCCACACCATTATGGCCAGGGAGATAAACTGCCCAGTAGGACGCCAAGATATCTATGGAAGATAACCCAAGAATCTTTGCAGGAATCCTGTTTCACCCCGCCACTGGTAGCTAAGAGGGAAAGGGTTGTTTATCGTGCGTGTTCAAGGTGGTGTCATCCGCGTTAGCGTTCTGGGTGGCCCTCTGGCAATAGCAACAATGCTGAAGCAGAACAAACAGAAGCGTGACCACAAGTATTGCCACCTGACACAGTAATGGTTGAAAGAAAATAAGGTAATATGACGTGGAAAAAGTTTTTGATAAATTTTGTATACGCAATGACCCGGAGCAAGATTGTAAGACTCAATGTCAGAAGACTCTGCTGGAATACCATCTACTTTTCGGACACACATTTAGAGCCATCTGAATACACACACACACACACACATACACACACACACATATATACACACACACACACACACACACACATATATATATATATATATATATATATATATATATATATATATATATATATATATGCAAAAAAGAGCCTGAGCTTTTAATTTTTCATT
Organism: Panulirus argus; assembly: GCA_038088735.1. Taxonomy (NCBI): domain Eukaryota; kingdom Metazoa; phylum Arthropoda; class Malacostraca; order Decapoda; family Palinuridae; genus Panulirus; species Panulirus argus. Next base: position 6,116 of record JAYMFT010381376.1, read on the forward strand.
GAAGATTTATGTAATAAAAAATAATGATTAATCGAATCTTGAATATGTCGTTAAATATTTAGCTGAGAGTAACATGGTTCGTGTAAACAGGAAAAATCCTAAAATACTCCATGTTTGTCGTGGGGACGCAGGAGGACGCCATGATCAGTCAGCGTGGCGAGCGGTAAGGTAATGGTTTCCACAGAATATTCGTCATTAACCAAATGTCCTCACGTCGGGGTATTTACTGATTACCCGCCGATGTGTCGGCTGATATGTGATTGTGTGTATGAATTTGAGCCTCTCCTTCGCTGCATGTTTACATATTTCTTCTATGCTTATATTTCCAAATGTTATTTCTTATTTGCACAGGATGGGGAAAGAGTTCTGCACTCATGGTACCCTATCCCTTGAATTCAGAAAGGATCTGGTGTTAAGATACTCGATCACAGGCATCATGGGAGACAGCGCGAAGATATACCACTGTATCTTCAGTCTCAGCTCTGTACGTGTTCCCCTCATCTGTGATAGGGACATATGGAAAGTGGAAGGATCGTGTACGCCGGTATCTCTGCCCAGAAAGGTAGTTCCTCCCGGAAGCTAAATCAGTACTTCATTACATCCTTTCTAACTAGCTTCTTGCCTAACGATGTCTGCTTTCTCTGTCGGTGCCTGTCTGTTGTCTGTCTTCAGCTCGTTAACAATCAAACTGAAGGTGTATTGTCATGGTGAGACCACGATGTCTGAGGAGTCAGATACCTGGAAGTTGGTCATAGTTCATTATCCACACTGGGGCTACCACTTGGCCTCCATTTTCAGGCCTGAGTAACAGGCTACTGCATCAGGGCCTCGTCAGGCGTCAGGACTTGCGTCCCGTTCATACCCCTGGCGGCCAGGCATATTTCCTCACCCATCTACAGGAGGTCTCTGGTCATCTGAGGTCATGCGGGTACAACCAGGGAGTTTGTGGGGTATCTATATCAAAAAGTTGCCTTTATGTGTATATTTGTAGATATTTTTGAGCATGCAAGACAGTTCCGCATGATAGCAACAAAATATTTCTTTCTCTTTTAAATCATTCTCAAGAAATATTTTTTTTCCTTTAGTTAATCTTCAAATGTCTTCCAACAAACTTCTATCCCATAATTCCTGGTTACGAAGATGTTTCCCAAGTGTGTACACCATCTTTAGCAGTGTAATCAGTTAGAAATTAATGTCCAGCTAATATTTAATCAGAAAAAAATTAGCCGGACAAAGGCACCAGGTGTACCGAGCATCACCTGAGGTCGCCTGCTGTATCATGCATACCTCAGTTTAAACTTGACATCACTCGTGAATATTTGTGAGGCATTAACCACGCCGTGTTTCGTGTGCCGTAAATCTGGCAACTACACGCCGGGGTCATGGAGTCACGTTCGTTTTGAAAATGTCCTCTACGCATTTTTTTTTTATGCTTTTCCTTCAATTATTTTCATTGCAGATAAAGTGAAGATAAGAGCGTTATGACTTATCTCCAGGAAAGAAGAAACAATCGAACAGAAAGTGTCAACTGGGATGACCCATCAGCATTTCTGGATGACGACTCAAATGTCGCAAAAACACTTTTGTTTTTCATATTTCTCATGTGATGAATTTTAGCAAACCATGAAATCATAGATGAGAAAAAAGTAGGACCCTCTTCAGGAGACATACATGAAAAGTAGTACAAATAAGTGTTGCCAGCATGAGATGAAAGTTAACAATATCAGGTAAGGTCACACGACCTGTCCTGTGGTTTGGGATATAGAGTTCTCCTGTGACAATTCTCTAATTGGCGTCCAGGGTGATAAGGTCTGCCCTTGAGAGACTGATACAGAGAGTGCAAGCAATAGATGCAAATTCTTCAATTTTTCTTTTGAAGCTACAATATGACTTATATAAACCTGAGGCTTTACTCCAATCCGCCCTGTGGTCTTGGCTACGGACATGAAAATAGTTGGGAGGGTTGCCATCATCATCCAGAGGCCATCATGGGCCACAACGTCTGCCTTTATCGCCCAGTGGCCATCATGGGCCGGAAAGTCAGCCATCGCCACCCAGTGGCCACCATGGGCAGGACACCAGCAGGCAGGCACGGTGGTGGTGGCAGCGGCCTCACCCGGATATATTATTACCCTTATTAGTAAGCTAACTGGCGCACCACAGAAGTGCCGCATCACACAGTAAATTGACACAGAGGTGTATTGCCTAAGCGGCTGCAGAGGGCAGAGACAGAGCTGTCTGGCGGCGCACCACCGACCAGAACTGTGGCTCTTGTTACCCTAGGGGTGGAGGCGGGGGCTGGGTGGGTCTAGGGCACGATGGTATGTCAACACTGCAAGAAAGGGCCTTTGTACAGACGCTGAAAGGGTCGTAAAGGGAGGCAGGAGGTGAAGGAAGAAAAAAGTCTCAAAGAGCAAAGAACCGAAACACGATACGGTAAATACTCTTCGGAAAATGATGTTGATCTGGAGTAAAGTCGCTCGTTACGTTGGTCGGGGTCTGGCGCCGTGACGGATCACCAGGAGCCCAACCACGTCTCTGGTGCCGCGAGGAATCACCAGGAGGCCAGCCACGTCTCTGAAGCCGCGAGGTATCCCCAGGAGGCCAGCCACATCCCTGGCGCCATGTCACATCACCAGGAGGCCAGCCACGTCTCTGGTGCCGTGAGGGATCACCAAGGAGGCCGGCCCCGTCTCTGTTACCATGTTGGATCACCAGGAGGCCAGCCACGTCTGTGGTGGTCCTTGGTGTAGTTCAAGTATCAAGAGAATATTCCCTTCGGAAAATGAAAATCACTTTTGAAAAAAGTTCATCTAGATGAACATAAAGTGAAATTCATTTTTCATACTAATTCGCCGCTTCCAGCGTAGCGGGGTAGCGCTACGAACAGACGAAGAACGGCCTGATTAGCTTACATCAGCTCTCTAGCTATCCCGTATATACGTATACACCAAAACAAAAGCCCCTATCCACAGATAAGCCCTAGAGACCTTTTTGTAGTTTCACCTGACCGCTTCATGTGCCAGGGTTCTGCCCATCGACAGCACATCGTTCCCTGTATACCCCTGTATCGCTCTAGATCGTTATATTCCTGCACGTCCTACACAGCGGGAAAACCTGTACTTAGTTAAGAGAAAGATTAAGAATTTTCAGAGCAAGGCAAAACAGCTACGGACTAGGATACTCGTGATGATCTCACTGTAAAATTACTGGCCCAGAATGTAAAAAAATCAAAATGTTTCATGTAATGTCCCGAAAAAGACCTCAACTGGAAGCAAAATGCAGAAACAAAATCTTAACGGATTCTCCTCAGGACTTACAAGGGAGTCGTGCTCGTCTGAGGAAATGCTCAGAGGAGGATGACATGGGCGCGCCAAAGGCCACACGTTCCATTATATGTCAGAAGTCAATATTTTTGCGTTTCGGTCAGCGTCGAGACGCACGGAACAATCTACACTTTGCACGTGTCTAGTGTTATAGGAAAACGATTTAGAACGATTTAGTAATAGTAGCAGTAATAATAATGATAAGATAACAGTAGATATGATTATGATGATGGCACTACTACTACTGCTACTCCTAATGGTAAGGGGGCCCTTACTAGAACAGGGCTGCCCCTCCTCTCCACCTCCGAAAAGTACGCAGTCTGCAGGGTCAAGAGCATCCCCAGCACGGGTGAGAGTATCAGTTGTTTACCTAATTGGCCCCATGAGCGACGGGGTGCAAGGCCACGCCTGGCCACTGGAGGCCACAAGGATCAGTTAGGGCTGACCAATGGAAACCCTAATGATCAAGAGTTAATACAAAAGCTATGTCAGATTCCTTTTGCTCATCTATACATGCGATTATAAAGCACATCAACACTAGGTCGAGGACACCTGACCTAAATGTTCATAACTATATTTACAAAAGTTTTCAGAATGTTCACGTCAACTTGAGGGATGGAAACTCTAATGAACTGGTTTGGTATAAGCTTTCGTGTGAGTCCAGGACCTAGTCTGGTTTAGAGACCTCATGTGATTCCAGAACCTGGTCTGGTCGACAGTCCTCGTGCGGATGCAGGACTTGATCTGGTCAAGTCCTCGTGTGGGTCCAGGACCTGGTCTGGTCAGGAGTCCTCGTGCGATTGTCTAAGAGCGTAGACATTCCCTCCACAGTACTGTGAACCGGTTCCATAACCTTGACCATGAGCCCCGTCTCTGTAGACTCGTGAGTTGTTTAGGTTGTTTTGGCAAGTGGGGAGGGTCGTTTCTGGTCCCCTGAGATCCTCTGTGTTACCTGGTGAGGAGGGTCATATGTAGACCCGAATATTACCTGGTGGAGAGCGTCGTCTGTGGTCTCCTGTCTCACCTGATGGAAAAGGTCGTCTGTGGACCCCTATGTTACCTGGTGGGGAGGGTCGTCTGTAGCCCCATGAATTGCCTGGTGGGAAAAGTTATCTATGTTTGTCCAGTTAAATTTTCTCAACCTTTGTGTTACGAGTCTTTCCTTCGTTTTCCATCTCTAACACACTTATCATTCAACATTATTCGACTAACTAATACATCAGCGTAGCTAGGTAAAGTATCAGTGTAGTCAGGTAATGTATCAATGCAGCCAGTTTGTTTATCAGTCTTGTCAGGTAACTTGTCTGTGTAGCCAAGTAATGTATTCTTTTCTATTGGGTAAAGAGAAAAAACAACAATATTACAGAAACAGCAACAACATTGGACGAACCGCAATGAAAAGGAAATAACAGCAACAGGAGCAGTAGAAACAGCAAGTGTAGTTGATACTGCAGGCGCTGTAGAAACTGCAAGTGAAGTAAAAGCAGCAGAAACTGCAACTACAGCAGAAACAGTAGGTGCCGTAGATACAGCATTAGTAGCAGTGGCAAGAAGAGTTCAAAATAAGAACAGCAGAAGCAGCAATTGCATCAGAAGGAGCAGCAGAAGGTGCAGTGGCGGCTGTGTGAGGAGCGGCAGAGACATGTTGCAAGTAGTGGTATGGACGAGGATGGTAAGATGATCCGTGGGGCAAGTATGGGCCAAGGGCCGGGCCGAGCACACACTCGCCCCGGCAGTGACCACGACACCTTATACCAAGATCAATACCTCCGCCACACACACCTACCACCGCCCTTTGATACCCTAGGTACCCACTGCCGTTGTGAACACCTTCATCAACCGTCGCTGCCCGACTGTAGTTATAGAAAATAAGGATATATCGATGATATCTATCATGTATCTCTTGGTATACGAAGTATATTCCAGGGGTTCACATTAAAGGATCTCCGGAGAACAAATATCGGAAGACAAAAAAGACAAAAACATCCCTAATTTCCTCGGTATTAGCCCAAGAGAACAGGGGAAGTCATTGGAGCCAGTAAACATTCTCCGGGCGTTGAGGTCTTTCAAGATGCATTGACTTTTTTCGTTGCAGTAAAAGATTATGGTCACTCCTCAGATATCTCTTGCATCACCTCTTTGCTCGTGACGCTAACAAGAAGTTATGGTGTTCTAAGGTTCTGGAGTAAACAAGAGCACTTTGTAAAATCTATCTACCCCAATGAGGCAACAGAGTCTTTCATTATTCCAACATGGGTTAATCATCAATAGATTGTAATTAAACAGAAAAGATAAATAATCAGCGAATAAGTAAGCCACATCTTAGACTTTATAGATGGCCTTCACAGTCACAGAGGAATCTTGCGGAACGCTTTTGAACAGATTCAACAACCCTTGGCAAAAATCCTCCAGGTTAAGGGTCCTCTAGAGTTACTCTTATGGTGCAGCGTCCATATCGACATTCCTGCCAGCTGCACTTGAGCCTTGAGCGAAGCAGGTCGCAGGCGGACGACACTCACGGGGCTGTAGTGATGGTGCTTAATGTGGGGATGTTCAAAAAGAGGCGGTTCTTGCTGACGTCTGTAATCTTTTAAAGTTTGTATAGACTGTTCTCTCTCTCGAGCGGGTGACTTGATGATCTAAGAAATATCAGTAAAGTCTGTGTCTTTTCAGTGACGCAAGGGCTGACCTATCACTACAACTACTCGAATTTCAACGGTACATTTGTTGCTTGACTAAGAAAGTGTGTGGAAATAGCAGCAGAAGAGAGTGAGACGGTGTTTTTGACAGGAAGCATAACCAATACGGACTCATACAAGCGGAGTTACCGAACTGACTGACGGCGTGCGTGGTGGTCATCAGATGTGCTTTTCATAAGCAGATCATGTTGCATGTACACACATCAAATTAGAATCACTATATTTTCCTCTGAGAGGAACTAACCCAAGGCTGATTCCCAGAGAAGGTAGAACCTCAGGACACATACCTCGAGCTAATCATCCTGTCTGCTCGGGCTGTAGCAGGGAACCAGCTGTAAGACAAATGGTTCAGTGTCGTTGGTCTTGGGCAGTCGTGGTTGACTAATTGTGTGGTGTCCTCGAACACATTCCTCGACAGTAGGTTGCACAACATGCTATCTTCATAGTGTGGGTGCTGTGTAGGCAGCTCAGCACTACCAGGATATCTATGATCCAGGTGTTCACTCTTAATGCGACTGGACCCACCTGTCCTGCCAAAAAAGAAAAAGAAAAAGAATGAGTCCACTAAGAAAGCCATTTAGATCGTAAACAATCCCTGAGCAAATCAAACATGTACCTGAATCATTGGACGACATGATGAATGACCAAATATCTCTCAAATCCGAGAGAGCCTTACACACATACACACACAGGAGAGACAAACTACAAAAGGCACCTAACATTCTCGGTCGACTGTTCCTTTCCCCAACAACCCTCTATAATAGCTAGAAACCCTCACTAAGATACCAAACCAGAATTAGTCGAAACTTCCAAATTGTCCATCATCATCATCATCATCCTCTTCTTCTTCTTCCTCCTCCTCCTCCTCCTCCTCTTCCTCTTCTTCTTCCTCTTCTTCTTCTTCATCTTCTTCTTCTTCTTCTTCTTCTTCTTCTTCTTCTTCTTCGTTTTATTTTCTCCAGCCAAATCGCTCAATGTGTAGCTGGTTCCTTCACAGATCAGCGGCTTACACTAAGATATGCCTCTTGCTCATCGCTTTGTCACAATTCGCCAGCCATGGGTGAAGTCTGAGATCATCTGTACGAGCGTCACTGACTTTGTTTATTTGTTTCTCTTTCGTTCCTTCTGCAGTGATGTACACTATACAGGTTTTAAATGCAACAGAAACAAGTGATCAGAAAAACACGTTACTGAAGATGTAGTAATATGTATTTCAGCGACTTCTTTCTTAGAACGATGACAGCGATAAGCTATTACCAATAGTTTACAAGCCCTTCTTAGATATGATCGTGTGCTTAGCACAATGGTTTTCGTGTCCACACAGTATACGAAAATATGATGATCAATAACAAAGACTCGGTGATGCATACACATGCTTTAAGCTTGCTTTAATTTGACATACAACCAAGCAATATCTTTGTTTACAGGACTTAGAGACTGTTCTTAGAATATCATCACCGATGACTTTGCCATCTAATGGTGTTGTCACTACGGTGGGGATCGTTTGTTAATAAAACACGACACGTAACCGGTTTCATCTGAACATCAAAAGTCATGCAAGAACGATCTGTCTAGAGGTGCACCAGCTCTATTCTTCCCTGTATGCCCTTTGACTCTGTAGGAGGCTGTAGGAAGCAGAATGAAGAACACGCTAATGGGTGTGAAAACCCGTTTTCTCTACATCAGAAAGGTTTCTGCACGTATGGCGTCCTCGTGATCCTGGTTCCGGCGACCTCATATGACAGCTGTGTCTCATCAGACAAAGCAATCGTTCATGTGACAAGAGAAGTATTGTAACATCCTATACCGGCTTCCTAGAATAGGAAACACATACCAGTGACATAGAGATATATTTCTGGCTTTTTCCTTTTCTCCCTCTAAGTGTTGATAATTTATGAATAATATATCAACAATGAATATCAGAGAAAGTATTCCTCTCGTGATATTTTCCACGAGAAAAAATTTCTGAAAGAGAAAAAGACGATAATGATGCAAAAAGCAGAACAATTAATTCCTGTTTTCTGTTCCATCTGAAAGGAATGATGAGCGTAAATCCTCGTTGTTCTCAAGTTAGGCTAAGTGAGCCAGAGATCTAGAGTGAACCTCTTGTCTTCTATTCTTGGAGGTCTTCGAACCCCTGGTCGGTATTGCTCGAACCTCGTCTGACGACACCCACACCTGCTCCAGCCTTTCGTGAACCAGATCTCAAAAGAACAAAGAAAAAGATTCACTGGCTCCGAACGACACGTTTCTACCTGTGGCAACAAAAAGAAACAAAGAAAAAGACGAGGAAGAGTTTGGGATGTTTCTATTAACGTCTCCAGTCCGAGCAACAATACCGCACTCGCGGACGATGTGGTACAAAAGAGAGATCAAGGCGATCCATCAAGCTTTGTTGTATCATCCTCACACACACAGGACGCATCTGCTCTTTCGATCCATTTTTCTTTAAGCTCAGAGTTCTTTTACATATCCATTTACGATTCTTTAGATTTCACATCATAGGTAAAAAGATAGAAAAGGTCTGGCATAGCGAAGACTACATAGAGGATCTGAACAAGTGCTAATGGGATGAAAGCTTGTTCTCGCGGGTAATGAACATTGTGGGCATCAGGCAAGACCCAGAACCAACGCTACGGGAGGACAACATCTCCTGCCATACTACCAGGAGGTGGGAGGAGAGGGGAGGGATGAAGTTTCGTTCCGCTGGTAGAAAACCAGAACCATCAACATGAGAAGGTCCTGGCCAACAACCACGGGGAAGAAACATTATATCAAGAAATGAATTACGTTACCTGGACAAGAGATATCACCACAGAGAGAATCACTGTTATCACCATCCCTATCTTCACCATCATCATTACGACGTTGAGGAAAAGCACCATCACCATCAACAACATCAACCTCATGGGGAGAACCAGTACCACCACCATTACCATCACCATCATCACCACCATGGAGAAAAAAAGAATTATCAACATCTCCAACACCAGTTCCATGAGGAAAACAATCTTCATCACAAACATCATCACTACAGGGAGAGCCATCACCATTACTATCACCAACACCATCACCATCATTATCCCCAGGCGGAGAACCACCACCATGAACACTATCATCCGTCTTTCAGTATATTCCTTTACGAAAATTTACGTCTGTCGTTCGTGACTTACCGGCACTTATGTTGTCGCGACCTTATCTCAACCTTTTTATATTCTTGGTGTTTGCTACATGGTTCTCCAAAGCCAGGGAGGATTGCTTCATGGCCGTTGTTGCTTGATCTTCCACTGTCAGGGAGAGTTACTGCATGGTTGTCCACAGACTGGGAGAGCTGTTGCATAGTTTACCACAACCATGTAGTTGCTGAATAGTTTTCCAAGGCCAGGGAGACTTACTACGTGGTCTTTCATAGCTTGGGAGGGATGCTTGCTGTTTGTCCAACACCGACACCGAACCTCGAGTGGTTATTATGCTTGTAAACCACGCTGATTGGTTGATGCTATCAAGATGATGGGTCAGTAGTCTCCCCGCTTATTGCCGAGCGGCAGGTTTTGCCATCACCTGACAGAACCTTAACGTTGCCTGAACAAGCCAGCATCACCGAATCTTGTTGGAGGTTGATTTAACTTTACTTGACCTAACTTGCATAAAAGCTTGCAAATGTAAAAGTGATGAAAATGAAATTAGAATATTGTCCCTTTTCGTAATAACGCCCGAGACGTCCTGCCTCAAGGCATAGTTCCAGTGATTGTTGGCAAAGTAACTGAAAAAGATATTTCTGTGCCCCGAGAATAGATATCTACCAGACTTAATGAGTTTGAAGGAAATCAGAAAGTTCTGTTTTTCTCTCTCCTCATATATCTTACACTGTCCTACACAGACCTCACACAAACCCCATAAGTCCTGGAACCACGCAGACCCCACCAGGCCCCACAAAACCCCACAAAGTCTTACTAAAACCCCACATGGCCTTACACAGACCCTATATTGTCCCACACAGACCCCACATGATCCTGCTCAGACCCACTTACGGTACCACACACACTCCACAAGCATTCGTCGTCGCCTCCCACGCTCGCTTCTACTGTCATCTTGCTGGTAACGTGTTCTCCGGCCCACCTGCTAACCGCAAACATCTGGTCACCCACTCCCTGTGCTTCCTACTCCGCCTCGGCCTTCCCCAGATACCCCTTGACGACTTCAGCGTTACTATGATCTCTGAGGCATTTCCTGCACCACACCCACCGTGTACCCTTCACACACGCCAACTCACTCCTACGCTTACTGGATCTATATTACAGCTGGAGACAATCCATGAGGTTGGGTAGGTCATCTGGCGTCACCGCCATCGTATGTACTGTACTCGTGACACAACGCTGGCCTGGACCTTGGCCAGCTGGGAGCCTTGCCCCCGAGGCTGCTACTCCCTCAGCCAGTGGCTTCAGTGACAGTTCCAAGACCGATGATATCTATCAGAAATATCCCAGCCAGTAATTCAGGCCGACAGGGAAACATGTTCCTCCAGGTGTTGGTTTTCAGATCAGCGGCGACACACCCGAATTATCGCTCTCTAGACAAAGAGACGCAGTCTCCCAACAAGCGGTCTGTAGGCCATCCATGAGGCATAATTTACCAGCCAGCGGTCTTCGGGTTGCCAGTGAGACAATCTCCCAGGAAGTAGTTTCGAGAGTGACGCGGTCCCTCAGCCGGTGGGGTCTGAGCTGACAGTGAAACATGGCACCGTTCAGACCCAGAAGGGAACGGGAGAGGAGGAGCATCTCATCACGTTCTTGTATTTACGCAGGTGCCTCCACGTCCAGCCAGAGCAATGAGCAAATACAGGCACGAGGCAACCTTGTATGTTCGGGAGGGAGGGAGATTAGGAAGATTCGAAATTCTGAAAGCTGGAAATGGGTTTCACGAGGCAGTGGATAAGTTCAGCATGTGGGCTGCACCAATAGTATTGGTACAAATTTCCTGGATTTAGATTTGGGAAACTCTCCGTATGGATTCTTCTTAATCTGAGAGCCTGTGCGCTTTCAGTGAGGCGGTGCAGCTTAGAGGTCAATGGTCGTACCTTCCCTTCAAGACTGACTCTTTCAAGGATATCGCTGCGAGGAGGACGAACATGGCAAAATAAACCCATCTCCCCAGAACTGCCTAACTGAAGCTTCTGGCTTAGGATCATAACAAGATTTGTATCATTTTCATAGAATCATATCAGTCGAGTTGCGGGTGAGTGCATGGTGGGCTGGTCGGTGATGGTGAGACTGTGGAAATGACTCACTTTCTCTCTTTTTTCTATATGGTTTCCTCTCTGTTTCTATGTCTTTCTCTTCATCAGCTTGGGCTGTCTCTTTCTCTTCCTACTTATCTATCTATCCCCATCCCTCTTTCCTCTCGATCTCCGTCTTTATTTCTGCCTCACTGTGCAAGTCCTTCTCACACATGGATCTATCCAAAGCCCCTTCTGCCCCCATGGTCAATAATGCACCAATGGCCACCTCACTCTTGCTGCAAGATCCCCCAGGTGATAGGGACCCTCACCTCAATATAGCTGTAAAGGCATAATACACCTTGTCTCATTAGTCAGCCTTGGGCCACAGCCAGCGTTGCCCCACCAGACTCAGATATAATTACCTACACTGCGCATCACTGACACCCAGCCGCAGTATAATTACATTAGCGGCAACAGTTGTAGGGAAACATGAGGGGAACATCTCTCTGTGTCAATGTGTGGAACATTTGGTACACCCTGTCATGGATCTCAGATGTTATGTATTACCCATGACTGGATAAGATCTGCTGAGCCTCCTGTGCTCTAAGCCACACCTATCTTTATCGTTCTTGGCCAGATTGTTTGATGATTTGTCGAAGGACCTGGGTGTAACGTGGGGATAAAACTTTCATATTGTGCGACGCTGTCTTTAGACAGATGGGATCGGATGACAGCAGGCTAGATCTACCTATGTAGGTACAATATGGAGGATAGCTGTTATCACTCAGCTAAAACCTGTCTATCTTTCTACTGCCCTATGTATTTATATGTCTACGTATAAGCCTCTCACAAAATATCATCATAAGATGGAAATAAAGTAACTAATGAACAATGAATGTGAGAGTAAACAGGGGAGTTCTGTGCTAGGACTGATACGTCATTCCCTTGTTTACCTCGTCTGCAACAACAGTTGCCACATTCTGACAAAGATGAAAAATATCGAAATCCCACATGTCATTTAATCCCGGGACGTATTGTGGTGTGCGAGGTATTGCCTTTTACGGCGCTTTTCCGTTTCGATAATCGACAAAGGAGTCAACAGAGAAGCGTGACCGCCGGCGCGGGAGCAGCATTATGGTAGCGGGAAGCACCTGGACAAGTACTGTTGTGGCAGTGTTTGGATACGGGCCAGACGCGCCCTCGGGCAGGCCTCGAGGGCCCACAAGCCCTCCATGGTTGTTTTGTAGTGTTTTTCCTGACGTGGTCGAGTGTCTGGAAGCCCAGTCGAGTATGGCTAGATTATTGTCATGTAAAGCTGGGTTTAATCGAGAAAAACTCTTTGAGATGGAGAAATAATATGGGAAAACATTCCCCAAAGCTGCTGACACATGGCTATAGGGGGTGACTTCTCTGGAATCCGGCAGTAATAACCCATGAATACCGCCACCTTTTGCAGAAATAACAAAGGGGGTTTATTTGTTTCGTTTGTCAGTGTATCACCTGTGTCCTGCCCCTTTGGTTGCCCGTCAGCGCCACCCTCAGAAGTGACAGAGGACGTCACAGGAGCATCCACAACGATTGACACGACAATCATCAGTGGCAGTAATGTCTGTCATCCGCCTGGCTTAATTCTGACAGACTGAAAAAGACTGAGGACTCGAAGGAGGTGGTTGGCAGCCTCTCCTCAGGGGATCTCCAAGGTCGCTAAAGGGAAGGGAAGAGGAGGAGGAGGAGGTGGTCAGGTTAAGAGGATTTCTTGTGGAGGAAGGTCAGAGTAAGAGGCCTCAGCAGCAGAGGATGATGACCACAGTTGTGAAGGAAGGATTAATAAAATGGTGATAACACCGTAACGTCTAATCACTCCTGGAAATCCCACATTACACAAACAGCTAAGTCCACCTACTAGAAACCTGAAGTCCTTTTCAGATGCCGAGGGTTCTTCTCTTCGACCTTACAAAAGATTGACTCTGTCGTATAGAGAATACTGTTCTTCAACCTGGGTCACTTTTAGTTCTACGTAAGTATCTGTGAGAATCGAGCGTAAACTTATCCAGACTATGAACTCTCTCAATCTCATACTTTGTCCGGCGTCACTATTTTGGTTCTCTCACTCCATCCATACACACTACAGCAGTTTTTGTTTCCCAGAGCTGGCAACGTGTGTACTTGGTCAATAGATAGACTGCGCAATGCACGGGAAGCCACTGTGTCACATGATAATTGTGTGGTCTTTAGCAATTCAAGGATGGGTAGCTGTGTGTATATATATATATATATATATATATATATATATATATATATATATATATATATATATATCACAATGTATGCGATTTCTTTGCATGTATGTGTGAAAGTGTAGATCTGCACTGTCTGCATGGCAAATGACCAATATTTGTATATAAATGTACGGTTTGAAACTGCAAACGAAGCACCGCCATGACTGTACAATATAAAGAAAAAATGATTTCCTAAAAAACCGAGTGAATGCAGAGGGAGAGTCGCCAGCGGCCACCAGTGGTTTGTTCTAGACGGCGGTGCACACCAGGGAGGGAGGCTGGCCCGTCCGGCCCACGTAATATGTTCGTCAAATAAGGAAATACAGCTAAGTCACTCCTCAGCCTCCTTGCCCCTTCTTATTTCCTATTTTATTACATGGAATTGGCAAGCAGGTGGGGAATGTAAACACTAAGATGTACGTGTGTGTGTGTGCGTGTGTGTGGGTTTGGGTGTGTGTGGGTGGGTGGCTGGATGGGAGGAGTTTACTGTGGGTGAGGCCAGGTGGGGGTACGTGCAGTACGAGATGATCCCTACCTGATAGTCAGGGTTCAAAGGTCATGACCATTATATGACCTCGTGAGACTATGTGCAATTTTGTGTATTATATTCGGTATCCGAAACTGAAATCTTTGGTGAATGTAAATATATATCATAAAAGCTTATTTTGCATGAACGTCCACAAGTATTTTTCGATTCTGTTTTTTATTATGGCATTCGAGATGCCACGGCCTTTTGTATGTCTCAGTCAGGGCCATCTCGGATTCATATACGCACAAACACACACACACACACACACACACACACACAAATACACACACACACACACACACACACACACACACACACTGGTTCCTGTGTTCTAAGAACCTGTTCTGGTATACTCGTTT
>JAYMFT010381385.1:0-20525 GCA_038088735.1 Panulirus argus
AATAATTATATATATATATATATATATATATATATATATGTGTGTGTGTGTGTGTGTGTGTGTCACAGAACTTCATCTGCATGTGGTTACATCTTTGATGAAAAGTTGTTTTCAGCATCATAATCAATGGAAAAAAAAAAAAAAAAAAGGTAGTCTCAACTGAGTAACTTTTCACTTCAAAGGGGTCCATCATTTCCCTACTTCTTACCAGAGCAGTCTTGTAATGAAAGAGCGCCATAAGAGGTTTGGGGGGGGGGTTTGTACAATAAACAAAAGAATTATAAACCTAAATGCATAGACTGATAGATAACACAGAGAGGTAACAAAGAAAAATCTAAGTAATTTTACAAATCAAGCACCTCTTTTGTCAGTTGGTCCCTTCGTCTCTTCTCTCTTTCAGCACGCAGCTGCTTTAACTTGGCCAATTTTCGCTCCTTTTCTTCTTTCCAAGCATTTCTCCTGTCAGGTGAATCCACACGCAAACGATCCATAACATTTATACCAACACCACGAGACATCATTTTGGATACCTTGATACTCTGCACTTATTTGCTCATCAAGTATCTCAAATACACTGGATCTACATATATTTGCAGTGATATTTCATGTCAGTTCATTTATATATCTGCTTTTAAAGTTTAAATTCTTTATATGTTAAGAAATGTAATATGTCATTGCATCCACCATTTAGCAACCCTATAACCTAGCATATGATTCTTTCAGGAGTATGTGATACATTATCAGCAATTTAATTGGAGTAATTTGTAAGAAAACAGATATTATCCTTACCAGCAAGACTCCACAAGCAACCAAAAAATTAAAATTTCTCAGATAAGTGACATATGAAAATAATGTAAAAGACACAAAAATGTGATTGTGAAGTGTTAATCACAGTTAAGCTTTGTTATCCATTGTGAAGTGTCTACTGGTGCTTTGTAAATTTTCTCATCAGCAGCTTCTATGAAACTCAAAATATGAAAGACACTGAGCTACCAAGGCAGCTGTCTTTTATTTCTGCCTCACCCACATGTAGACTGCTGGCATTCTATCCACAAACATACAACCTCTCCTTATCATACAGAACATTTGACAACACTTTAACTCACACAACTCATTCCCTAACTCTATATTTTTCTGCAGAAAGTGCTATGTACTAGCCCTGCCTTTTGGCAAAATTGTAGGAGTAATAGATAGGAATAGTAGGTAGGAACATTAGACAAGAGCATTAGGTGGAAACATTTAGTAGTAGTAGTAGTTTGGAATATTTAGCTTAGAACATTAGGTAAAAGTAGTAGGCAGGATTAGGTAATAGTAAATGGAGAAAACATTATGTAGAAGCCTCTAAAAACACTGTGCTAGAGTTGCCCTCTGCTTGTGGACAACTAAGGATGAGGCACAAAAGGCTAAGAAGTGGTACTGAAGTTCACCAGTTATGGAGACTTTTGCCAAAGCCATCCCATCAAGGGAATTCCCAAAGGGAACAAGGATAAGAAACATAGATAGCTAGAACTGAGCTATCATGATCAAAAATTGATAATTCAAGAAAAAGTAAATTTCCAAATGAAACAATGGTTATTGATTTTCTTTGTTAATAAACAAATGAATATCTATGGTGATAAAAATGTCTATTAAAAATCATCCTAAAACAATAAGACCCAACAGAATGAAAGGGTTACTGCTAGCATCTTAGAGAAATTTTATGGTATGTAAAACTTAAAACTATTTGAACTGATTTCCCAGTTTTTTTGCAATGAAGTAATTCATCACATTTAACACATCAGACACATCCACCTGACAGAGTCCACTACACTACAGTTACAGACAAGCTGACCTGAGCCAGTAATGGCATCCCTAGCACAACCTGAGCCAGTAATGGCATCCCTAGCACATACATCAACCTCTGCCATTAATGGCACATTCAGTAACAGGCTGTAACTGACAAGACACCATGCCAAGCTTTGTCTTTGTAATCTTTATGCACACACAAACAACTGCAAAAGATAAATACTGAGAATATAAAAGAAAATTACTTTGATTTTTTTGATGTTGAAGGCTCCAGTCACAGACAAAAGTCCACATCAAGGCTGGTCCTTAATTGAAATATATAGAGAACAATGAAATGGAAAAAAAAAAGACAAGGGAAAGTACAAATTTTTGAGACAGTGAGAGACCTGTCTTTTGAAATGTGCCAAGTCATAGTTATTGGGAAAGACAAGAGAAGGTAGAGTTCCAAAGTTTCGATGAGCAGGGAAAGATGCAGTTATCAAAACGGTCCACTCCTGAGTTGCCAACGGCAACATAATAATCATGTGACACAGCAGCTAGCTGAGTATTACATGGTCGAGGTAGTGGTGGAGGCACACAAGCAGCCAGCTCTTGCGAGCAAAAACCAAAGTAATATCAATACAAGAGGGAAAGTGACCCAACACTGTGGTGCAGGGAAAGGGGGTAAGTTTGTTCACCTTTCTAAAAGAAAACTTAATCAAAACTGATTGGGTGACTCCTTCCTATTATAATTGGAATGACAACTAAATCACTTAAGTCCAGTATAAAAAAAGACAAGCTGAAAGGTAAATAATTCCAAATTTTTGCATGATCATCATGCTTCAATTTTACGAAGATAAATCTTCATATCACTTAGAAAACCCCTCAAAAGTTATGAACTTTTTATCAAATGAAAAAAATATCTACTGGACATAAAATTATCTAATGTCTGAAATATACATTAGTTCCTAATGGTTCTTCAGCATGCAATTTCACATTATCATAAAGGGATGCGATAACCTTTTAAACTAATGAAAACACGTGTTTTACTCTTCTGCATTAAGTTAAAAAATGAAAATCCTGAAATCATGACTCTTTACAGAATAACTTTAATAAACCAAAGAAAAGGGTACTGAACTTTAATTATAAATGTACTTTCAAAGAACTTTAGGCAAGGCAATGATATAAAGCACAGAAATAGTGAGGTGAAAACTTGAAATCATGAAATAAATTCCTTATCTTGAACCAAAATTTCATGGGAGATATTCATCAACATTCAACTTGCTGTTCTATGCCAAATCAATATCATTCAACATACATATTGGTAGGAAAATACATTTTACCTTACTAACTATTAAAAGTCACCATGAATGCTAACACGTTCCTACTTTACAGTTAATTACTTATCAATGTTTCTTCTGCAAATTATCATTTAATGCACCTATACCCATTCAGTGAGAGTACTCCCTAAATCTAATAGAAACTAAAATTATAGTAATTAAAATCACAAACTGCTAGCTGCCAGAGAATTTAGAGTATGGGCTTTTCCTTCTTACATCTACACACCAATCAATCTTAAGCAGAAAAATTTTTCACATTCATTAGGTTTTCATCCTGTAATGGATGGAGTCCTCACTAAACTAATTAATGATAATAAGTTTATCAGGAAAAAGTGTGCCCATATGCAAACTGTTCAATGATATTAGATTATTGTGAAATCAAGTTCACACATCATACATTAAGGTATGTAAATGACACATGAAAACGTACATCCACTAGTATTATGCTGTGTCAAATGCTTAAATAAGTATGAATGTTCAGAGGTGAAGGACAAAATTAAGGTGGCGCTACTATAGTATGCAGTCTACCACGGTATCAAACACTAAAGCATGCGGTCTACCTCATTTACTACCTATAGTGTTTGATACCGTTGTAGACCGCATACTATAGTAGCACCGTTAAGGTGTTAGCTAAAAAGAAAAATTGTTTTAAGCCAACCTATCCTAACCTTACCACACCTAATCAGAAAGTTCCAGTACCATGTCACTTTTTTTTTTAACTAAACTAGCCAGAATGCTAAAGTTCCAATACGGAGATTTCATCCATGATATCCACAAAACATCAGGTAAGGTTATAGAGATATTTCAAGCCATGTTTTGACTCATATACATTTCGGCTGAAGCACTTGTAATGTGCTGATGAAATAATAGGACTAAGACCAATTTACGCTCAGACAAATTCATCATGGGACAAACTTCTTAGGGTTTCAAAATCTCCAAATGCCAATGATCAGCTATGGTCAAGAGAAATCTCTTAAAAATGCAAGGTCACCAGCCATCAGAGCAAGCCTAGTTACCCACGGCATTTTCTCTTTGGTCAAGGAAATAAGGCAACCTAAAACAGTTTTACAAGAAGGTTAACTGACAAGAACCTAAAAACGGTTAACTGAAAGAGAGCCTACAAACGTAGTCGTTATTGTACAATGAGACGGTGTACTTAATACATCTGGTACTATATCTCATTGAATTTAAAACATTTCTTAATTATCACATTCACTTAAATCAACTGAAATACAAAAAAAAAAATCGGGTGAAACAGCAGATGAATTTAAATTTATACCGTATATAAATCCACTGAAATAAAAAAAAATCTGAGGTGAATCAACGGATGAAATTCACACTATATAAAGAACCATCACTATAAATTTTGCAGAAGGCACCTATAAGATCCACGTCAAGCTCGACCGGAATAAAAATAATAAACCAAGAGACAAACAGCTTAAGCAGGGGAAGGAATGTATGCGACCTTGGGAATGTCACGCAGCACCAACTAGCTGGTCTGGTACTGACGTTCCTTTCATCTTCAGTGAAAAACGAGACATAGAAACATATCGAACCATCTTACAGCAACATGTTTTACTCCTATAGAGATCACAATGGACAGGTGTGATATCTTTATTGAGAAATCAATTAACATTAAAAAACATGCTGAAATTACGAGTCACGGCATTAGTAAAATGCGCAAACAATACATCGATGGACAGTTCCATTCTAGTTTCCATGTGGCTGATTACACTCCATTAACAACGCCAAAGCTACTAAGATGGGTCACTGAGGACTCTAGTCACTGTGCTTCCGTGGTGAGATGCACGAGAGGGCAATAAAGTAATCAATAACCAGCCCTGACCTAGCTTGCCTCAGTCACCACCCTGCCACACACTGCGCCACTATCCACCACCTCAACATCCTAACATAATCCACACCTCATGTCCTGCTCTTCACACGAACAATATTACTTTTTCTGTTAAGAAGAGCTATTACTGATTTACAGCTGCAAAGAGTACGGTCACAAAACACAAAGATCACACTCAATTTCCTAAAAAAAAAAATATGGTTATTTTTCGACTTGTTCACTAGTAAAAGACTAAAATCACTGAGGTATCCACCAAACCAAACTCAGACCACGTGCATATGCGTCAACGCCAGCATTACTGGGCTGGTTTAATTTTTACTTTGAGCATGTGAAACTAAGGCCACCAACACACACTGGAAGGCCTGAGCGTGGATCACGACTCCCATCACGTGATACACCTGCAGAGACCTGCACCTAACTGACAGTCTCACAGCATGGCAAGAGGGAACGGGAATTCGCACGTCGCCTGCTTACATTATCTTAACCAAAACTTGACTAAATACATGGTACATGTTATAAAATAATTAATAAAACACACTGATTATCATTCATCAAGCCTATAATCGGTAACACTGAAAAATTATCAGCAAACGGTTCTATATATATCTATTAAAAAAAAAAAACGTAAAATAAGCAGTTGGTAACTTGGTGCATGACAGCAGCTGAGACACGATCGCTGCCAAAGGCATGATAACTCTGACTATAGCATGAAGTTAACAGAACATTATTAACTATAGTAACATATTCTGATAATACTATATATGACCTATTATATCAAATACAATTTCATCCATTCACAATTCCAGAAGACACGAATGAGGTGCCAAAGTAATCTTAATTCAATACTAACTAACCGTAATACACAAAGGGTCTGGCATAACTGTAAAACAAGTACACTCTGTGAAGGCTTATCGTTCATGATACCTGACCGCAAGAACACCCAAAAAATACCAAATTCGCAAAAAGGTCACCTTCACATATTCGAATATAAAAAAAAAACTCAAATGAAGACAAAATCATTTAATGACAGCAACAGCAAATCTCGCATCAGCCCTAGTACTACCCTCCTTCCCAGGTAATCACTACAATTCATCCTGTTGAATGTTACCGACAATCGTCAGGAGTGATGAAGGAAAGAAGAGGAATAAGATGGTTACGGGTGGCTGTAGCAAGAGCAAGACCGTGATGTGAGAGGAAGTGCTGGTTGTGAACAATCACCAGACCCGTCCGACTGTAACGCCGTGCGCCATGGATAACTTCATCCAGTACCATCCGTAGCGTATCCTTACTCATCACTACACCATCAGTTGAGGCTCAAACTCGTACAAATAATCGTTTTCAATCACAGACGGCAATAAAATTTGGTTCTTCAGACACACTAACTTCTTTCTCCTACACATACTAGCGCCGCGCAATGACTCGCTCACATGAACACGTCACAGTCCCACCCAAACACTACCACCACCCACCTCACTCACCAAATCCCCGTTTCCGTACGATCACAAGCTTACACTGATTACCGAATGCTATTAATATAATGGCTATGGCTGTAAACATAGTTTTCGCAATATCCACTTGCCATGAAACTACTTTGCAAGCATTAAAGCAACCCGAGTCCAACTATGACCAAACTAGTTTTCGGATTTAGAATGAACTATCATAGGCCACATTTTTTCCCGATATCTTGAAGACTAAACAGACAACTTACACATATGTACTTTTAACAATTTACAAAGTGATTTTTGGCTTAACTGAGAGTACTTATTTCTCTACAGTAATGGCGCAAATCACTTTACAAATTAATTTGTAATCTACCTGATACGGTTTATAAATTCGCGTGGTCCTGTTAAGTTACCAGTGTGAAACTTGTTCTCTCTCTCTCTCTCTCTCTCTCTCTCTCTCTCTGTTCATATAATTTGTAAACATCTTTTCTACCGTGAATCTGCCATTCCAAAACGTGAACCAATAATTCCAGACATCTCTCATCAGTTCCATCGTATTTCTTTGTAGCAACTCCCTTTCTTTGTGGTGGACCTTTTCTTTCAGCTGTCAATAAATATACAAATTGGCTATTCTGGAGAAAAAAAAAAAGCACCGGTGACTCAAACGTTATCTTGTAAGCTGTTAAAACTTTCTTTTTCCTCCAGCGCCACCTATGTGTCTAGGCGCTAAGGAAAGATCGCCCCTTATTTTAAAATCTGTTAAGATTGACTGTTAACAACTTTATAACGGAGATATGATGGGTTTAAAACATTTCGGAGGTTTGCTTTAGACTTTTTACAGCAACTCTTTTTGACAGCACATCCACTGATACAATCCCCATACATTACGGACAACTCGCCGAAACAAATTATCAATGGTACAAATGTACACTGGCGTGGAAGGTGGGGAGACCACTTTTTTTTTCTTCCGTGCTCCCCCTCTCCCCAACATTTCAATTTTCCAAGATTGTGCAGTTGCACTTGTGCATTTTCGCACACACCAAATCCACTGTGTTGCAATTCTGCCAACTCATATCCCACCAACAGTTGCCAGATTGTCTCCCACCCAAGGAGAATAGAGCTCCCGCCTCACCCCACATCCCTTGAACGCGTACAATTCGTGAGAAATAGCAGGCTGTTGGCGGCCTTATTTTCGATTGCTTTCTCCGACTAGTAATGTGTCATTGGAAGTGCACAGTCACCCGATCATTTGAACTTATATATAATGCTAAACGGCATGTATGGTGAGCAAATTCTTGAAAGGATTTTCTTCCATTAATATGATCCTTACAAGTAGTGCGTGGTGCGAGCAAAGAGTTCATAATTTAGGTCTTCAAATTTGAGTGCATACAAATATTTGCAGATATTCTGAAGGATATGTCTATACAAATGTTCTGAATGTTCATACAACAAGGCCGTATTAAATAATTCTTCGGTTATGAGTCAGGCAAGAATTCAAGGCCTCTTTTTTTTCTTACATATTGGAGGTAAATAAACATTAAAATAAATTGCTGACATGAGATTAAATGATAGTTTTAAGATCATAAACATTTACGTGCAAGAAAAACAATGCTTTGCTAAGTTCTAACAAACTATTATACTTGAATCTTTGTTGGAAAATATTAAATCTTATTTTGGAATCGCAATATATCGATATATTTTCTTAATGATGTGCGCATGTGTGTAAAGATTCGCCAGGACTTGAATTTGGCACGGGCTCTTGTCAATGATAGCCCGTTCTTGGATGTCATTACCGGCACAAGACAGCCACTGTGAAATGCAGTAGCATAGCCTTCTCTCGAGTAGATGTGGATGTTGTGTATAGTGTGATGAATTGCTTCGTCCTAAACTAATCTAATTCGTAGATTATACTGGTGTTTCTATATTCATCCCAAATTAATTGAATTCGTATATTATACTGGCATTTCTATGTTCATTTATTAGCATGTAAATCCTATATGTGTATAATCAGTGCTAGATATAATATGCAAATATTATAGTGCAAATCGGCATGCAATATTTTTTTTAGTCTATTACGTCACCATCTTACACTTCCGTCGTCTCGAATGTTTCTCGGCTCGTTTGTCATAATTACATCGATTTTATTGTTCTGAATATCTTTACTTTTAAGTAAACTTGTTTTAATGATGTAAATCAGGCATGCAAGCATACTAATTCTGCTGTATTGAGGGTATTCACTACGTTGGCATTTGTTGGTCTGTGAATTAGGTGATTAAAGTAACTGTCTTATCAAGTTTACGGGGAAAACCTCATGGCCTACATTCTATTTTTAATTCATAAAGTGCGGGATTTGTGGACTAGAGGAATGCCTATTATGAGAATTTTTAGTCTCGCTCTTTCAATTTTTTACGGCAATTTTGTAGAATGTGTTGACGCTATATGCCTTTGAAGTAACATGTTGGCGCATACCACTTGTCGCCTTTTGTTTGTCCGTTTCAAAGTTATATATACAATTCATCTCTTTAGAAATATATTTTGTAAGTGGTACATTTCAACACAAAAATCACACACGATTTGCGATGAACAAACTGACGGACTTCAGTGTCAAACTTGCCGTAACTATTTGAGAGCAACACAGCCACATGACAAAGAAATGCACCTTCAATTCTTTTTTCTTTTTATATCTATCTTGAGGGCAAAAGTGTTCAAGAAACCAAACAACTTAATAACAATATTTTGATCTAAGGTAACATGAACTCAGGGAAATCAGACAGAACCAGAACAAAAATTCCCAGTTGTGGCCATTTTCCTTGCATGAACAATAACATCTAAAAAATAGATAGTCAAAGACAACGATAAACACATTATAGGAGAATAATGCAGTTCAAAACTTAAAGAGTATATAATATGAACAGAAAAAGTTTATGAAATTAAATGGATGGTATAAAAGTACCCTTTAGTGTAATGATTTTGACATCATTACAATAATTGCAGCTGGAGTCTAAGTCAAAACCATACACAAAACAAAGGTAACAGAAAATTAGAACACATAACCTATTCAAGCATGTTAACAGAAAATGATCAGGAAATGTAATATGTCTTAAACATATACTTTTCTTTCTTTTCTTCATGCTTGTTTGTGTTTCGCATGTTTGTGAGGTAGTGCCATTAACAGGAGGGTGGCTATAATTTTCTGTAACTAGAAATCATGTACTAAAGCAGGCGTAGTATCAACATTAATGCAAAGTAAATCCCTGGAACCTGACAAAATTTCTCCCAGTACTATGAGAAGGCAAGGAAGAAATTAATCATCCACTAGTAAGCATATTCTACAAATAGTCAGGAGTCATAGATAAATCATGATAAAGAGCTAATGTATTCAAAAAGATTGATAGGTCTTTAGTCTCTACCTATTCTCCAATTAGTTGTCTAATATTAGTATTGGAAAAGTATCTGGGGGTCTATAACAGAAGACAATATTCAACTCCACTTGAAAAGCACATCTTAAAATAAAATGATTCATAGCAAGGATTTACCAAAGGGAGATTTTGTTTCACAAATTTACTGTCACTCTTCACTAATGCCTCTGAAGTACTAGACAATGATGAAAACTATTACATCATTCATCTCATCTTCCATAAAACATACCACTCACTTCCTCATAGGAGATTTAAAGAAACTAGAGGCACATGGCATAAGTGGAAAAGTTCTAAACTGAATCAGAGCATGACTGACTGTCAAGAAACAGAGTAGACAGTTAACATATCTACCTATATCTCTGATGCCCACTCCATTCAAGAACTCCCATCAAGGGGGTGACCACAGCAAAAGAATCTCATCTTACTGACCTTATATGCCTCCTCTGCATACACCATTCCATGCATTTTTCCACCATTTCTCTCCCTTCAGTACTCTTTCACTCTACTTCCCCGTGTCACAGGTGGTCTTCCCCTTACACCAAGCCCTCTTATCATACATCATAAACTCTCCTTGTAAACTTCCTTGGTTACTTTCTTTCTACAAGGTCAAACCACGGTTACTTTCTTTCTACGAGGTCAAACCACCTCAAAGTACTATGTTTCACCTACTCTACCACTCCACAATTCAGTCACTGCCATACTTAATCTCTCAAACACTCCCTCATTTCTTTCTCCATTCCATCAATCCATACCACATACTCCTCTCAAATAGTTCATTTCCACAGCCTGGATTATTGACCTTTGTGACTCATTCCAAGCCCATGCTTTGGCTGCATTGGTCAGGATCAGCAGGACTATGCTATCCTTTCTTCACTTCCATACTTACACCACTATCTTTCATTATTCAATTAAGGGACCCACTGACTCTTCTACCCTATACTGCTCTCTCCCTGATCTCTCCTTCCAAATCAATGAACTTACCCATGATTGCTCCCAAGTACTTAAATTCTGTCACCTCTTCCAGCCTTCCCCCCCCCCCCCCCATATAGACAACACAGTTTAGTAGAGTTTCTTTTTTCAACTGGGCTTTGCAAAATTTATACTTTCACCGTTACCTTACAAGCACCATTACTTTATTTTAACTCACATTTAGTTTCAATCACCTATACTTACACACATCATAAAATACATTTACAGCCTTCTGCAACTCCTCTTCACTCTCAACAAACAACACAGTGTCATCAACAAACAGGCTTGTCCCCAGCCACCATATCTCACCACCATACTCCATCTTTACATCCCCTCCCTACTTATGCTTTTGTCTCTCTTTTCCCCTCCATCCATATATATGTTAAAAAGCCACGGTAACATCTCACTGCCCTGCCTCACAGTCATATATATATATATTTAAACTTTTGCTCAACTCTCCATCCACTCTTACAAATGGATTTGCCCCTCTACAGAAGGCTTTCATGCCATCCGACGGTTGTCCTCCTATCCCATTTACCCTTGACACATCCCATAAAGCATTCCACTCAACTCTGCCACATGCTTTCTCAAGGTCCATAAAAGGCACATAAAGTTTCTTAACTTTTGCTAGATACTTTTCCACATTTATTCTCTCACAGCAAAAATCTGAACCACACATCCCCTAATTTTCATAAAATCCCTTACTCTTCATTTAATCAGCATTCAGTCACTTCTAACTCTCTATCAATCACCATCTGCATACACTTTTCCTGGTTTAAGACTTATTCCCCTTTAACTGCCTTTTCCTTTGAATAAAGGAACAATAACAGCTTTTTTTTTTCATCCAATCCTCAGGTACAACCTTCTGTTTCTATGCTATATTACATAGCAAATGCATCCACTCTATCACTTTCTCCTCCATACTTCGACATTACGAATACAATCCCATCCACTCAAAGTGCCTTTCCTACCTACAACCTCATTATCATGCTTTTAACCTTCCTTCTTACTATAGGCCATTGCAGTTAACAACTGCAGCCTCGCCTTCTCCCACATTCATCAGTTCTTCAAATTACTCTTCTATCTTCCTTTCAATTCCTCCTTTTGATTCAGCAACTCCCCTTCCTTATTGCTCACATTTACATTTCCACCCTTACATCCACCTCTAACTTTTTTACCTACTTTCAGTATAATGTCATTTCCCCTTATCTTTTCACTCAACTTCATTTCAAAATATTCATCTTCTCTTTATTTGCTTTCCTCTAACAGCTTCTTAACATTCCACTTAGATATTTTATAATCTTCCCTACTCCTTTGCTAAACTTTCACTAAAACATTCATTTTGAGCAATCTACCACGTATTTTTCTTATCTTCCACAGCATTTCTAATCTTATCCACCAATAATTCATTTCCACTTTTCAGTATCTCACAACCTTGTATCCAACTACTAATTCTACAATCTTTAGCAGTCTTTCTCTAATTATATTAAAATCCTCGGTCACACATGGCTGCATCCCTATATTTACTACACTTTCAATGAAATTTTCTATCAACCTTTTTCTTTAGTCTTTCTTGCACTCTTCCTGATTCTGATTCAACCTCTTGCTTGCCAACATTTTTTACCTCTCCATTCTTCCTTACTCTATACCTCCACATCTCCCTGATCCTCACCTCCATAAGAACTGCAGAATGGTCAAAATATCCAAAGAATCCTGTCACAACTCTTGTAGCCAGTACCCTTTTGTTCTTCTCTTCCATCATTCTCATTCACGTGCATTTGTGGATCATCTTGTGCTGAAAAAACTTACATTCTCATTTACTTCAGGCACTACCCATTCAATGGCTAACTCACCAATTTCACCACATCCCACCTTTGCAGTTGTATCACCCATTACAACCACCTTTTCCTCCTTCTCAAACCTATTTATAAAGTCTTTCATATTTCTACAGAAACGCTTCATTTCATCCTTACCTCGAACAGTCTTATCCATGCATACTTCACTATTCCAAACTTTTCATTCACCTAAACTTCTCTTGATCTATTCTATCCATGGTCTGTAATACTCCAGCTGATAACAAAATTGCACACCCTTCTTTCCCTCTTAAGGGCGTGACAGTGCTGCTGATTCATTAGATACAATTTTCAACATGTGCATGGATTGTGGGAAGGTTCCTCAGGACTGGCAGAATGCATTTATAGTGCCACTGTATAAATGCAAGGAGAACAAAGGTGTGTTCTAAATACAGAGGTATGTCTGTTGAGTGTACCTGATAAGTTATATGAATGAGTGATGATTGAGAGGGTGGTGGCATACACAGAGCATCAAACTGGGGAAGAACAATGTAGTATCAGGAGTGGAGATGGGTGCATGGATCAAGTGTTTCCTTTGAAGATTATGTGAGGGAGGTACTCAGAGAAACAATACAGATTTGTATATGGCATTTATGGATCTGGAGAAAGCACATGAATGGGTTGACAGAGATGATTTCTAGAAGGTGTTACGAAAATACGTTGTGGGAGAAAGGCTATTTGATTAGAAGCAGAGGTTTTATGAAATGCAAGGCATGTGTGCAAGTAGGTAGAGGAGAGGGTGAGTGGTTTTAGATGAAGGATGGTCTACAGAATGGGTGTTTTGTGTTGTCATGGCTGCTTAATTTGTTCATGGATGGTGTGGTGAGGAAGATAAATGCAAGGGGTCTTGGGGAGACGGGCAGGTATGCATTTTGTAGGGAATAAGGGGGGCCTGAGAAGTGTCAGGTGTTGTTTACTGATGAAACAGCGCTAGCAGCAAATTCGAGTGAGAAAGTGCAGAAGCTGAAGTATGTGTTTGAAAAAGTGAGAAAAAGAAAGTTGAGAGTAAACTGGAATAAAGGCAAGGCTATTAGGTTTAGCAGAGCAGAGAGAAAGGTTAACTGGGA
Source organism: Panulirus argus (assembly GCA_038088735.1). Classification (NCBI taxonomy): domain Eukaryota; kingdom Metazoa; phylum Arthropoda; class Malacostraca; order Decapoda; family Palinuridae; genus Panulirus; species Panulirus argus. The sequence continues at coordinate 13,707 of JAYMFT010381385.1, forward strand.
TGTGAGTCTGAATGAAGAAAAAATGGGGGAAACAAAGAATATTTGATACCTGAAAGTGGACATGGCAGTGAACAGAACCATGGAAGCAAAAATGGGCATGTTTGATGGTACAGTAGTCCCATCAATGATGTATGGATGCAAGGCGAGGGCTTTAGATTAGAATGTGCAAAGGAGGGTGAATGTGTCAGAAATGAAATGTTTGAAGACAATATGTGGTGTGAGAAGGGTTAATTGAGTAAATAATGATCAGGTAAGGGAGTGGTGTGGTAATAAAAAGCAATTGTCTCGACATATGGAGAATGAGTGAGGTGAGGTTAACAAAGAGGATATACGTGTCAGTAACGATGGATACACGTGTCAGTAACGATGGAGACAAATTGGAGATGGAAGGATATAGTGAAACAGATTTTGAGTACTTAGGGTCTGAACATGCATAAGGGTGAATAGCACACCAGGGAAAACCATTGGAAGGTTTGGGGGCCTGGTTGTGGAAAAGAGGGGTGCTGTGGTTTCCGTGTATTACACATGACAGATTATGATTGGGCATGAGCAAATGAAGCCTCTTTTTCATCTGTTACTGGGAAACAGCAAAAAGTATGAATGAGAAAGAAAAGTTACAGCAGTTGTTTGTTATGACAGTGCAATATACGTTATATTCCTCTAATTAGGAATGTACCATTGCACACAGTGGAAATTGTCAGCACACTCATTGCAAAGCACTCTCCTAGACATTTCACAAACTAACTTTCTTGAAACTACATCAGACATATTCTCTAACCTTCACAGCCCTCCCTACTATCGGCTTATTTAACACTTTAACATTTCTAGACATGTATTTACGTTTACCCAGGAAACATCTCAAAGTGTATATGTGAGATTTCCTACTATGATTTCAATTCTGTTTTGGATAGGGTCAAGGAAGATGTTGGGGCATATGGATCCCAAATGACTACATGCGACATATCTGTTCAGTCAACATTGAGAAAAAACTAAGGAAAGCTTGTGTAGATAGTGACCAGATAAATTTCTCTGATTCCACTAATGTAGTGTAAAAAGATATATACATAAATGTTGGCAATAATGAACAGAGTATGGGTAAATAAAACTGATTATAACAGTAAAGGAAAATAATAGTAATTCCAGATAAATATGCATGCTGGGAAAAATATATATTAAAAACTCCATGGTGGCAACATTTTCATTGTTATCTATATTATCAGTAGTGTAGCCACTTATCCATGACATGGATACTGAAATTTACTTTTGTATCATTTATCTCTCATAATGTTAAGGTAAACCTGTCATAAAAAAGGGTAAAAAATTTGGATTATACAAGAATGAAAAACAAACAATGAATGAATGTTAAGTGATTCATTCATTTTCATTTTAAATAGTCATATAAAGTTGTGATATCCCATTTCCAATGAATGGATTCTACATGAGATAAGAAATTAAGACCAGGGGAGTGTAATTAGGATCATTTCCTTGAATCTACAATAAGTCATTAATGGGGGAGGCAATGAAGATACAGGAAATGGTGGGTTTTGAAAATAGGTGAAACGTGTAGAAAATCAATGGACCCAATGTAAACTCAATAACTTAACCTGGACTTGATATTCAACTTAATTTTCAAAGATGGAACAGAAATATATTAACTGCATTGCCATGTATTTCATTCCACCACAAGGATAAGAATGTTCACCACATATGGTTGCAAGCAATGAGATGCACCACACAACAAGAACCAGATTTAAACACATAGCACACAAAAACAATGAGCACACAAGATGATAATCACATATTTTTCAAAAAACATCGAAAATACAATAAATTTTGACTGCAAGGGAAGGTTAGGAAGGTTTTCATAGGTTCTGCTGATTCTTGAAGAGTTGTAACTAATCCTAAGGTAACCCACACTTATCCTGATCTTCAATGCCCTCCCAACTAGGGACTAATTTTAAGTCTCACTCTCCCTGTCGTACTTTAATCTCAGCAATAAATTAAACCATTCTATAAAAAAATCAGTTAGGTCCTACACTTCATAAAGTGACAGGATTACATTATGTAAAACACTACCATACTTTCAATTATTGTGCTCTGGTTATTCAAATGCTATATCAGTACCAATAGGTTAATCTGTAACATGCCAACTTTATTAACTTCATTTTGCTTGCTCTATTACTGCATTATTGTTTATTTTGCATGCTTTATTTACTGACTTCCCAACTATTAGTTTATGAAAATATTACATCAAAATTTATATACTTAATCAGTTTGGCTATGCCACTCTATTAGATAACTTGTATTATTTTGCAATGAAAGGTAATGTTTAAAGAATTATATAAAAAAAGGGTAACAGAAAATGACTAGGTGCATTGTACCCTATTGTATGATATCAATTAAGGTGATACAGTGCTAGTGAGGGTCATGAAGATCAGGGAATATGTGGGGTTAATAATCATCATAAACTAATTGACACAAATGCAAAAATTAATCATCAATTATAAGACAATCTTATCTAACTTCCCTAAACTGCTGAAATTTACTTTCAATCAACTCATCAAATTATACAAATCTTCTATGAATGAACATCATACCAAGTGCTCTCATACATACACATACAGGTAACAAACTCAACAGTTGTTCATGATGCCACACAATCCTCCCACAAATGACCATTTCATGCAATCCAGCAGCTGACCAGTATATCTCTACTACAATACTTGGCTGTTTTGGGGAGCTGGGCAAGGTTTTATAGGTTCTGTTGAATCACGATAAATGTTTCACATTTTACCATCATTAATTCCACAATTTCCCTGTTCATAACCCCAACCACTACCAACTTACTTTATTCCATAGAATAAGAACTGATGATCTAAATCACATTTTGCCATTTTCATTGTTCTATAATCATCACTGCCTCATAAAGTTACTCAATATCCGAAGCTATAAGAATGTGGATGCTTAGCCAATAAATTTTCAAGATTTAAGCAAGTATTAATTCTGATTAATGACTGGAAAAATTTCACTTTCACAATGTCCAGCAAGGGTTGTCAGAGAGCTCATTTCATCACTATCTTTGGTGTAGTATACTGGATTAAAACTGTCATACTAATTAACCTTAACGCAAAACAGAGGGCCCATCCCTAGACCCCTGACCCAGCCTTCTTCACCAAAAATTATCATCAAAAAGATTTCCTAATCATTTATAAGAACAGTTCATAAATCTAGGAATAAAGCTGCACATGAAAAATAAGGACAGTGAGCAAAACTTCATGTTTATCACAGAGGAAATGGGTGGGAGTCTATTTTAGCACCACATAAAAGGTTTAGGAAATTAATATTTTTTTGTTTGTGGTACTTTATACAATTTACTGCAATTAAAGAAGTACCCGCAGAGGACCAATTTATGTAAATTTTGCACTGAACATCGATAAAAGTGATAAAGATACATCAGCGAAACCGTGAGGTTGATTAATGTAAAGTAGATAAGAAACCAGAGGAAAATCAACAGAAACTATATAAACCTTAACTAACTTACCTAGCAATCAAGGTTTACCTTCACATTCAATGTTGTACTTAATGAAATATACCAATCACACTCATGAAAATGCATTGCCAACATAAAGCCCACTGTCAATAAACATAGTCAGCAGCCATGTTATTAGATGGGATTATTGTATGGCTGATTATCAGAGAGAGCACACACATTTTTTCGGTTTGGTTTTTCATTCTACTCTTATGGATTCCTTGTTTCCTCTACAAATAATAATCAAAGTGTTTTTCTATTAACACTCATTTATATCCTATCTTTTGATATTAAATAATGTTGGAGTATGAGGGATAGGAAAGTGTGAGGTTAAATAATAATAATAAACATGTATACTATAGGAGAGGAAAGTGTGAGGTTAAAGAATAATAAATAATGAACATGTCTTATAAAGTATAATACTACCGAAGATATTATTCAGCAAAATAAGTAACAAAAATCTGAGAATACACTAGATATATAAGGTCTAAAAATAGCTCATTTTTTTCATTTTCATAGCTAGTAGTTGGTAGGACTGGCATCAAAAGGAAAACATTAAGAATGCACAACAAAAGATGAAGTAACCTCCATTCTTTTAACAAGCCATGACACTTCTACAAATACGATTGGGTTCCTTTCATACATATGCTAAAAACTTTGTTCATGGCAATTTTGCTCTCATGTGTATTAGGAATAAAATATTTTAAAGACTGGTACATCCCATAATTGGAATTATTTCTTTTTAATGATGAATATTATTTTTTCACTTCTCAAAAATCAACATTTAATGTTTATGGCTGATCATGTGTTCTGAAGCGTTTCTTCAGACATTTCATTGGGGAAAAGGTCTTAAAGGCTGTGCATATATGTGCTTACTTATGTTTTGAACTATGGCAGTCATTTCAGGTCCAAGGCATGTTAGCTGCCTTCCTCCTGGCATATCAATTAAAGTATAACTGGTTGCCTACAATATAGTGCTAAAGTACATTAAGAAAATGCTGCATTTCCACTATGAAAAGACATCATGGGCAGGGGAAAACAAATGCTTTAAAAACTGTCTAACTCACAAGAAGGTAGGTCATATGAGTTCTAAACAGATTCCAATTGTTTGTATATTGATTTACAATCTAAACACAGATCTACAGAATCTGAACAAGCAACCAGAGGTGATCTCAATTCAGCTGTCTGCACAACAGTCATTAATTTGCAAGTTTCCTCACGCATAGCATGAAGACATTTGCAAATCACTTTGAGATCCCATACACATCCCTCCAGTTCAAAGTGAAATTGTGATGAAGCTGATAATAATTAATTACCTACACTCTGAACCAATGGGTCCATTTCCCTCTAATTCACAACCCTGCCCACGTTGAGGGGATTTAAAATTGTGGGAGTTTGAGGTGTTCGAGGTAAAAACTCAGACTATATCAACTCTTTAAGAATGTAAGAAATCCACTGACACCACTTTCTTCAAAATCTATCAACAAGCGCACACACAAACAGCCACTTTCTGATAAATTACTCTTTATAATATTGCATATTATAGCACTGGTATTTTACATATGTATTTTCCACTTTTACACTAATTAAACCAACATTTTTCACAATATACATAATCTTTATGGCCATGTTTAATATCGTTTAATAAAACATAATGGTCTAAATCATGTTCCACAACTGTACTTATATTCTCTACACACTACTGGCACACAAGCATTGCAGAACACAATTAGCATTCAAAGGTAAATGCAAAAAAGAGCCAATCTAGACAATTATCAAAAAAGGAATCTAAATCATGCTCAGCCATTCTCATTTTATTATGTATACACTAAAGTATCATGCAAAAGAAAATCACTCATATTCCTGTGCCAAACTACTGTTTTACAGACATATACTCTTAACACCTAGGGTGGGTTGAATCAGTTGAAATTGGGTGAATGAGATAAAAATTCACTCACATCATTCTCCAGATCCTCAATACAATGAAAAAAAAATCAGTTTCATTTTATCAGTAACTGAAATAGTCATAAGCAGTATGTGCCCCATCAGGTGAATAAGCCCCAAAACATCTTTTATTAATTCAATGTTACAGCTCTAAAGTCCTGTTTGTAAACAAGCACCACAGCAATAATCATGTTCATCACCCAAACCAGGGATGTGTATATAGCTTATCACAGTGGCAATGTGCCGGCAGTCTACAGAGCAGGTCGACAGTGTTCTGTCACACCCATCGCCTCCATTTCACCCATGAACACCTGAAAAAACACTCTCCCGAAAAATATTCAAGAGTGACACTGCGACTGACCTCATCTAAATTACGTATGAGCATTGCCACGGTGGTTATTATAATTAATATTCCACTATTTTCTGGTGTGACGGCTGAAATAAGGCGGAAGCATCCTCAGCCGACTGACAAGCCTACGGCCCTTCCTTACAATGATTCTTTCCAGCATACGAGGACTTAACCCTTCCTACATTCTCTCAAAAAGGACTGCAAATTTGCCACATTCACTTCCCATGCTATGTCATGTTAGTTTACAGCTTGTGAAATAGTAGATTTACTTATTTTCAAGCCTAAACTTACCTCTTTTTGTTCCTTCTCTCGTTTTCTCCTCTCTTTCTCTTCTCTTAAGGCCATTAACTTGGCCTTTTTCCGCTCTAATTCTGCTTTCCTGTCCGCCATGATGCTATCGTGTACACAAAATTAAACACACCAAGTTCTTTCCTATGGAGCTGGTGGAATCATGGGTTAAAATACATTTCCACGCAGAGTTGACATATCTGTATGACTCATCGACCGTCCCACCCAAAGTCAATATGATGGTGGTGTTCCAATAATCTCACCTGTAATGTTTTCCATAGAAAGAAACACGTGCTAATATATGATATTTATAAAATTAAAAAGGAAATTTACGTTTCATTGTGATCAACGATCGAAATTTTGAATGTATGGAAAATGGGGATATATTTTGGTCATCATATAGATTTGTGAAGTAGCAACTACCTCTAACTGATTTTTGAGAGTACACAAATAAAAGCGGGATATTTAAAACCGGTTCACAACAAATTGTGATAAAATGTGTGATTCACGATATTTAAGCAATCCTGAGCATGTATAAGAATAATTTTGACGGATCTTTAAGAGCAATGATGTATGAACATTTTGTAATCAAAATATCTTTAAACTTTTAATAATTCCCCGTAAAAAATCCTTTGGATGATTATATATATATATATATATATATATATATATATATATATATATATATATATATATATATATATATATA
>JAYMFT010381396.1:0-20523 GCA_038088735.1 Panulirus argus
TCCTCTAAGGCTCAATCCTCTGTTCTTAACGCTACCTCGCTAATGCGGGAAACAGCGAATATGTATGAAAAAAAAATTATTATTATTTTTATTATTATTATTATTATTATTACAATTATTATTATTATTATTATTATTATTACTGTTGCTGTTGTTGCATTGCAAATATGAAACCCTGAAAATTTCATTTTCATGTAACACAAAATTGGATATTTATAGATAGGTGTATATCATTTACACATAGAAACCAAAAAATGGGAGAGATGTATCTCCAATGAGTTGCTCTTTTCTTCAAACTGAAGACACTCTTATATCACACTGTCTCATTTTCACTTCAAAGGATATTGTTCCTTGTACGTAATTACTTTCTCAACTTCTGTTTAGTAGAGAGTGAAGCCAAGTTTTCCATATGTGTTTAAAAATTTCCATGACCATGTATGATCCAAATTTTCCATATTTAAGTGATATGTATACCTGTCTTTGACAGAATTGTGCACCAAAGGTTGTATTTTTGTTAGTTATTTATCCTTGATATTTGATTGGTGCCATACCTCTAAGATACCAAATTTCTTTTGAAGTCGTGAAGTATTAAAATGTATTAGATTTTAGGGATTATAGTATTTACAAGTACTTGTTAATACTAATATTTCATAGCCACTACATTAATGCATATTTTATAAAATATTCTTGATTGTCTTTTGAAAAATTCCCTTTACTACTAGGAGGATTGCCAAGATTTTTTACTGGGTTCTTGTTTTATAAACTGACTTTTGTGGTATATGGATTTTGTAGTCTGTGATTTATGATTCACTGTGTACTTATGTTTTGAGTCATGTACAGTTTTGATGTACGTATACTTAAAAATTCTTAGTTCATAGTGAAATGTTAAGTTTCTGGATATAAGTGATTAGTATATGGATTTGTTATATTTTCCAGTAGATGTCTTAGAGTGGATAAAGGTTTCTTCCCAAAGGAAGTTTTTAAAATTTTACATAGCCAGTTAGAAGTGATTGTGCCACAAGAAGTATAACTTTGATACATACTCCACCGTGACAGTTTATATGTGATATTAAGAGAATGAATGAAGAGAAGATGGTAAAGAAAGGGGATGCAAGTAGTTTTGTTGACATTTAGAAAACTAATGATATTCATCCTTGTATCATTTTGTTAAGGAAATTGTGTGACCTACAGTTTTAAGAGGCACCATAGGCATTTATGTTTTTCTGTGAGATGAGTAAAGCTGATGGTTTGTTTAATGTCAGTTCATCTAAGCTTTATTTTCTGGTAACTGTGCCTCTCATGGTTAGTATGGTGTTATAGGTATGAACATTTTATAAAGGAAATAGATATGTAGATATACTGAAGCATGCTAGTCATTAGTTTGAAATGTATTACACTTCAGGCTGAGACAATAAATTGAGTTCTTTTAATGAATTTTGATGGGAGGAGATTTTATATTAAGGTGATGTAGACTTTTCCAGGTGTTTTTTTATCATGACTTCTTTTTGGTAGACTTTTATTGTTAGAATTGATCTCTGTATTGTAAACATAAATGGATATCTAATGCATATAGAGTAAGTGCATTAAAGTATTCCTCATTTCTTAGTGATTTTCCATGCTGTGTTTTCATATCCATTGAAATTTGTTTGTTCATCAAAGGGATTTTATTGTTATGATAAATGAATTTGTAACTGATGAGTTAGTGAAGTAATCCCTTTCATGTGTTACTCGTACTGTTAAAAAAGCTGTAAAGGGCATGAAAAATATTGAAGTACTGAATGTAAAGAGATACTAAGTAACCCAGTGTTGCTAACTCATAATTATGCATAAAAGATAACATACATAACTTGTTTTTGTATTATAATACATAAGATATACATAAACAGCACATCTTGTCATTATAACAACCATAAAGTTCCTGAATGATGGTGTAAACAGAGCAAAAAGAGAAATGAATCACTAAGTGGATGGCAGGCATCACCTGGCTGAGTCACTGATTATGCATGAAGTTTCAGCCAACCACTGTGTGGGGCAGCACCTTGAATAACCCTGGTGTTATTTATGGTTGGGTGAGGGCCAGCATACCACACTGAAACCTCAAACTTTTGTGAAAACCATTAGGAAAACTCAGTTATTGAGTTATTGCAGTTAACTGCAAGTTCCTATCTCAGGATTTTCTCATTTGTTATAGTGAATAAGCTAATACTCAGCCATTGGAGACTGAAGAGTAGGCTTTTGAAATGACTTTCTTTACCTACACCCTAAACCTTTAACAGTTATGTACATTCTTGTGCCTTTCCTAACAACAATGATGTAATCTCTTTTTAAAAAGCATGTTTTTCACTCTCCCAAAACTCTTAGAGTATAATTCTTCTTGCTTCCTTATCTCTAGCCCCCCCCCCCTTTTTTTTCCCCAAAGTGAAATACAGATTTTGTTACTCCAATACCTGTAGTATAGGCAGTTTGAGGAGAGAATTCATACAATAACCCAAGTATGGCTCATGCTTTATTTCTCAATTTCTCTTTTAATAATCATGGGAGTATGGTGTTTCCAATAATCCTTAACATCCTTCCAAAAGGTTGTTTGGTATCATGTCGCAAATGAAAGTGATGTATCATAACAAGGTTTATGCAATTTTGGGGGGACTTTATAATTACAAGGTAGGTACCGTGTAATATTTTAATTCATGTTTATCATCAGTTTGTGTAGATGGTAGCTTTTTTTAAATTCATCAAAAAGCTATCAAGAAAGATGTTAATGGTTTACACTGATACTTTTTCATTAAACTACTTTTTAGTGTAACATTTAAAAATCTTTTAATAAACTTGTTAAAATGTAAAACTAGCTAACATCATCTAGTAAAAAATCACTTTGTACATCTAAACAACATACTATTCAGTATCCCCCAGGAAAATAGAGATATCATGTATAAAAGGATGAACATAGACATAGAAGTAGGTATCATCATCTTGTGAAAAATCACTATATACACCCAAATAATGTAATGTTCAGTTTCTTCATGCTAAGTAGAAAGATCACCAGCATACAAGGATGAGCACAGCCTGTTCATGAATCTTTGACCATCAATTAAAAATAGTTTTTCTTTAATGTCATCTGTTCTTTTATACACATTTTCATAGATTATACAGTAATAGCTCAATAGTATGAATTTTATTTCAGTGAATGAGCAATCAGCTCACATTATTTTGTTCTTCTTTATATGTATTTCATGTAGCTTTGAGTAACCAGTTTGTGACTGCAGTACTTCTGGATGACCTTGCAACAGAAGTTTTACACTGATTCATAAATAATGGTGTTTAATATGCCACAGTAAGTACATGTATTGAACAGTACTCACTGTTTCCTGATAACAATGACTAGGTCTTGAATATACATAGTCAACAAATCAACAATCACACTCTGAGTCTAGTTATTTAACATCCCACCTGCAAATGGTTCTACCACAAGTGAGAAGTCACCTTTAGCAAGGCTGAATAATCATCAGTGGATGGAAAAGAGTACAGTACAGTCTTGTCAAAGACCTTCTCACTCCAAAGGAGGCCATCAAAATTTCTCTACTCTTGAATGGCAGGTACAACATGAAAGAGGTCAAGAAGTTGTAAAATAATAATAATTGCAATAATGATAATATAATGTATATATACAGCTGCATCCTTAGATAACTGCATGATATTTCTTTATAATGATTTTATGCAACTAAATAACAGCCTCTTCTGAAATATAATGTTGTCTTCTTGGATGAGATATCAGCTCTTGAGTTTCTAATGCTAACAAGATGACCATATGAGTAACTCACGAATGTTATTTAGATGACTCGCTGACCACATTTTAAGAATTAGTTTATGTAGACGAGTGATTGACCAGCTCTTAAGTACACAGTCTCCAAAACTGTATCCAGATATTCAACATACTTATGACTGATTAGATCTTTGGAAATAAGTTACTTGAGGTGTGTGACCAGCCATTTATTACACCAATGAAAGTTGAGACATATGACAGGTTGTAGATCTACCAAAGCACTGTATCTTCTAATACTTGCCAAGTATCATATGAAATGCCAGTGGGTCATGCAGTTACTGTCAAACAATAACGCAACCTTTAAATTATTTAAAGTGGCCAAAATTATTATCTGAATGATTGAAAATATTTAAATATTTCAAAATTGTTTACATTCCATCCTATCCATAACTTGTCTTTATCCCAGTCCTGACTGTTTTCATTTGAAATTCATTATGTAAAAGATAATAATGTCTTTTATTGATGAAGAAACTGTATTTTCACCATTGTATTTCTTTACTTGGGAGTCGAGCCATCAATCTTGGGAGTGTTCTTAAATGTGACAAAGCATGAACTGGAAATCAGGCAGGGAGAGGCTTCAAATTCTAGAACCAAAAGTTTGTTGCTGCCCTTCTTTAAGATTCCTCTTGGAACATAGAGTGCTACTTGGGGTCCCACTTCTGGCCAGTAGCGACCAAGGCAGAAGTCATTCACCCACACCATACCCTACAAAGAATGATTTATTATATCAACAGTTGATTTATTATATCAGCAGTGGTTAGATGTAAAACAACCAGTTCAGTATCTGGTAGTTGCTATTCATGGACCATGAAAAAATGAACTGTGGCACTGAAACTCACTAAACATTCTATGTAACATGATACTTTAGAAAATTTGTTATTCATCTACAATATACATGAATATACATAACATTAATAAAACACATAACATATGTATGCCACTAAGGTGTATAAGACAGAATACCATAAATGAATCCCATACTACAGGTAGTGACTCTGATAACTGACCTTCCTCCAGCCATCCAGGTATAGGAAAGTATCTTGTGGATGTGAATCATTGCTGGGAATGGTAAAGGAACCTTGGTAGAAAGACATTCCTCCTTTAGGAGTTCCCATAAGTCTTTCTGGATGTATTTGATTCACTTTTAATCTCTTCTGAAGGTAGTGCAGAGCAAAAGAAAGGCGAGTCATGTTCGTTAGAGGTAAAGGAACCATCTTCCAGTTTTCTAGACTGTAGCCATTGATGGTTACATTGGTAGTTAGACCCTACAAGAGTTTTAAAGAAATTATTAGAATATAATCATTTAAGTGGATTTCTTAATTACATTTATCACCTATTTATTATCTGTTTTATTATGCTCATATGGACCCATCTCTTAAAATTTTGGAGGTGCAAGTGAGGGAGCTTGAAAAGAGGTCTGTGTGCAGATATCAAGAGACTGAGTGAAGAATGCATAGGGCAAGAGTAAATGAAGGAAGAGCAGGCAAACAGTGGAAGTTATTTAGGGGAGCCGTGCAGTATGTGGAACACTGGATATGAACATACAAGAAAAATTAATGCAAGGTTGGATGAGAAAGTTAAAATACCAGTGAAAGAGAAAAGAGAGGTATACGGATAATACCTGCAGGGAACGAATGCGAGTGACTGGGAGGTATACAAGAGAAAGAAGCAGGAGGTCAAGGAGCTAACAAAGAGAGCAACTGAAAGATGGGATGAGAGAGAACTAGTGAACCTGAGGAAAAATAAGAAATGTTTTGGAAAGAGGTAAATGGTATGTGCTCTTGGGCTCTTTTACCGACACATTAAAACATACTCGTCTGCAAATAATATCTTAAATGCAATTTTTTTCTTTCATTCCTGCCTTTCAAAGTCTTGAATTACTCGCTTCATATTTTTTGTACAAAATGCTTCTACTCTCCTTTTAACTTACAGGTATGCCATCCTTTGCATATCCTTCATCCACCCACTGTACATCTATTCCATGTCAAATTATATTGCAATAACTCTTCTGTCATCTCTTATCTCTATTTGATTTTGCATTATCCTGTCACATCTGTACCACATACTCCTAGCACACTGAAAGTCTTTATTTTCTTCAAGTGAACTTTGAACATTTAAAAGACCCTAATATTAAAGATTTTTTTTTTCCTTTAAGCTTAAACATTTCAAATTTGGTTGTGCTTCTCTTTACCTTGAAGTCGTTGATTTCTGAGCCAAAACATACTCGTCCTTGACTCTCCACAATTATAGTGATAGTGTGGTTGGGGAGGGCAGACACAGCCAGGTCATACATTTTCTGTTCACGAGAGACCATTCCAACAAACTGGGAGTCCACAAAAACATATCCTCGGTCATGTACATCACTGATGCTCATGTGGGCTGGATCTGCCTGTTAACATAGTGCTGTTAAAGTAGATTACTCTGGTCTTCCATTATCATAAATAGATACTAAAATTTTAATATCTAAAGGAAATATTTCATATTTTTGATGAACCATTTCTTTCATTTCCCTAGAGGTATTCTATGTAAAATCAGCTCTTAATTTGCCAGACTCCACCTGCTTGTGGTTGCACCGTGAGTGAGGGTTCACCTTCAGTGAGGCCTTATCATCATCTGTTGATGAAAGGGAGTACAGTCACACTGAGGGACTTCTCACTCCAAAGGAGCCATCATTTCCCACTACTGGTAGTAGCATAGCTTTGAAGCTGCAGGAGCCCCTTCAAAGAAAGGGGATCTGGGTTTGTAATACTAATAATAATAATGAAAATAATAACCATAATTTTAATAATAATTATAATCAAGAGTTTCAAGGACTTAACAGCAAAACTCAGAACATTTGTTTGTGTATTTTTTAAGTAGGTTCACCTTACTTGACATTAAACTTGCTTGCAACTTGTACAGTACTAAGAAAAATGCTTGCTCCCACCAAGTGAAACATTCGTGAGATATCAAACATTCTATCATCAGGGTCTGTCTGCAAGACTTGTTTTAATGTGTTTTTGAACTAAAAATAGGAAAAGGCAACTTACTTCTAATTTAAGCTGATAGATCAACCAACATATTCATCATTGTTTTACTTACAATCCTAAATGGGAGGACTGTCTCATACAAGACTAATCCATTTGGCATCAGAAGTTGCTCAAATGTGAGAGGCCACTTTTGTGTAACAGACTGAAGGAGCGCAGACATCTGGAAAACACTGCCCAGAGGTGTCAAATGTACCCTCCCATAACTGTACTTTGGGGAAGCAGGTGGGACATCTCCAGATGGTAAAGGCAGGTACTGTAAGGAGAATCTCAGGTTTAATAAGTTGTTAATTAATTTTCCTTCATAATTCAATGCTTCATCACATCACAACACCGTGACACTACCAAAGTAACTACAAAAACATGTCTTGCAATTAAAACACTGACTCACCCAAAACAAAAATTTTGTATCAACAGAGAAATCTACCATCACCCCCTGAACCTTTGACGGAGGTGAATCAAACCTGCATTCTCCTATCATCTTGAATGGACAACCATTACCACTAAAAGAAAAAATCCAACTAAACTGGGAATCACATAAAACACATACATACTCATGACATTAATTCATGGTGTGAATGGAGAAGTTGGTCTAATTTGACAAATCATCTTAGTGAGCAGATTGAAAAAGTTTGAACCATTTGTTAAGCACTTCAAGTTTGACTTTCACCCTTTGGACATGGATCAAGAATGTGCAAGAGTGAATCTTTTTTATTTTGGAGGCTTCAGTCATGGACAAAAGTCCACATCAAGGCTGGGCCTTAATTGAAATATAAGGTAGGTTAATGAAAGGGAAAAGAAGAGACAAGGGAAAGACTTTATGAAGTTTGGAGGTAATATAAAACCTGTCTTTTAAAATGTACCAGGTCATAGTTATTGGGAAAGATATGACATGGTTGAGTGATCCAAAGCTTTGGGGTGTAGAGAAAGAAACAATTATCAAAACGGCCCACCCTTGAGTTGCCAATGGCCCCACAGAGAAGAGCTGGATACGAGGGATGGAAGCCAAATGAGGATAGCTTGGAGATGAAACCCCACGATGCCACATCTTGTCAAAAGCCTTGGGTATATTGATGGCAACTACATGGGATCCAAAACAAACTTTCAGGGATGATGATCAGACATTAGTAAGACAGAAAAGAATATCACCAGTGGATCTTGCCTTACAAAAGCCATACTAGTGATCAGAGAGAAATCTGTGGGATTCAAGATGTCTGAGGATATGGGAGTTGATGAGGGATTCAAAGACTTTAGAAATGGCAGATGTCAAAGCAACAAGATCATAGTTAGATGGGTTAGAATGGTAACCTTTCATAGGGATGGGATGTACCAATGCATATTTCCAAGAAGGAAGAGTTCTGGTTTTAAAACAGAAATGGAACAGATGAGCAAGCACGGATACAATTTCAGAGGTACACTTTTTCAGAGAGGGAGAAGCACTTTTCAGACAGTTTGAAAAGAGATTATGAGGAGGGACACAGGAATTGTAAGAAGAGCATCAGGGGGTGAAGGAATGCTAGAGTCATTCAAGGTAAGGTAGAAATGAGAACCAAAAGGAGTTGAGAGGTTCTATGTACTTGAACCACCCAACAGAACTTGGATTAGCTTAAATACTGGTACACAGATAGATATCAGATTTATGTACTAAGGCCTTGTTATAGGTGAAGGTTGCATTAAAAAATTCACGTAAATTGAAATTGCATACAATGAAAAGCTAATTAAATATAAAAATAGAGATGCATTCCATTGAATAATCTGTATCAACCCCTGACCCATTTCCGTGAGTTCTCTGAAATTCAAACAATAATTACCTAATTAAAGGACAATAATAATGAATAATGATAAATGAAACATGTTACAATGTGATATGAGTACTCTCTCCAATAAAAGCAGACACATTGACTCAGATGGACAAGGTAGTGGTGGGTGGAGGTGATGGTCAAAAAGTTGTATGAAGATGGGGATGGCACTGTGCCATCTGGGTCATCATCATTTAGTAGTGGAGGGTAAGATCGTAGTGCAAGCAGGGTAACATCAAGTGTAGAAGTCAAGGGGTTGTCCGCACCAGACAGAACCAATGGCAAGGATGTACTGGAGGTACCGCAGCCTGATGCAAGAGTAGCAACAGGTGTGGGTTTGGAGGATGACAAGCCAGGAGAGGCAGACCAAGGCATATGGAATTGCATAACAGTGGACTGTTCAGCCAATTGTTTTGGGACATAAACCTCCTTGCAGTAAGCAAACAGGCTACTTTCCAAGCTAGGGTCTATGTCCAGTGCCCCTTCCTGTGTAAAAACATCTGCCAACTTGTTCACCATCAGGCCCTTAACATCAACAACACAGTTTGTTCTTGTTCCTCATCTCTGTCAGACAGTTTCCATGAGGTTATCCACACTCAGCTTCTCAACACAGGAATAAAACAGTTCCTTGACATCAGCCTATCTTAAGCTGCCTTGATCCTAGGTGCAGTCTTTTCTTCCTGGATGTGAGTATTTTTTAGTATTCCTTTCCAGAAAAGCATGTTTCATAAGCATTGAACACTTGCTTATCAGAATCTTGGTTGTGGCTACATGATCAGCAGTTGCTGACTCTTCAGTAACCATAAGGTTATGAAGATTTTGACAGCATAGTAACATGTCAAACAGCCCTTACTAGCTATAAGGGCTCCTCAGGATTTCCATGCAAAACAGGTGAGCAGCAGCTAGTGGGAGTTGGGTTTCATAAATTTTACCTGTACTGGCAACACAGTAACATCATTTTCCAACAGAAAATGAACTGTAAGTAGGAATAAGGTCATTATATATAAGTGAAATTGCATATGCTGAATCCACATATATCTAGGATCCCCAGGAAATCTAAACTTGTTAGAATCCAATAGTACAGAAGTAAGAATATGGTAATTACTTTTAGCTTGAAAAACAGTGGTTTTTTGACAAAACCTTTTCCTGTTTCATCATTAAACAACCCCCAACTTTAATATCATTGAACGTAAATGGAGTGTTAATTCAGCATAATGCTAAAACATTCAACTGATTAACCACTAAAAATATTTAGCACGTGTTCCACGTGAAAACATAGAGGTACATGAAATACATATCTCATGAAAGTTTTCAGACTATCACCTTTTTTGTAATATTCCTGATGATCCAGTACTTCTCAGTTGGGTCACCTGCCTCAGAAAGTGGTGCATCATAGTCATATGAAGTTGGACAGGCCTGGAAACTTCCACCCAAACTTGATCCTGATACAAAGATGATACTTAAGTACATTTTATCTTACCGTCAGTAATATAACAGCTTGTTTCTGTAGTTTTTTTGGATATATAAAACTACAAAAGAGGAATCATATTCAGTGTCTCTGTTAAGTAGGATTCTAAAATTTTTGAAAAACATTTTGGCTGTTATGACACAGATAATACTTTATTTTCTAGTCACTGTGGCTGGTGTACAAAATAACACTATTCTGAATTGCCTAACTCAGTTTAGAGGTAAAGGATATGGCCATGAATGCTTATGGTGGTCTCCCACACATCTTTAGCAGATGCTACAATCTATAGTTTTTCCATACACTGGTCAGTTTATGTAAATATGTCAAGGAGGCCCATTTGAGGTCTGTGCCCTCTCATTATGTTATAATTTGTGAAGCTCTTACAAAATAATAGGCACTAGTGATGAAAATTTAAGTAATCTCACTTGTATGTGACAAAATCATTTCACTAAATACCTTACACCTCACTACATACTCCTGACAGTTCATCTGGAATAACTTGAAAGGACACTTAGCACACAAAAGAAAATTTCACCAAGTTGAGTTGTTCAGCACTTTATTTTGAAAATTTCTTCTAGTTAATTCTGTTAACAAAATTATGAAGTATTTTTCAGAATATCTGAGAATCTCCTGCATACAGTTTACCAAAGATGTTAGGGCTGCCAGAGTGAATGGGTTAAATAAGCCTACAGCAAATAATGTTTCCTAAAGTTATTTTCATTGCAACCACAAAGAAACCTTGAGAGTCATGATGAGATGTAAAGGATTATATTCCTAAGGAATGCATTAAAATGGGCTTATTACTAAACTTAATAGTGATAATGAACATTAAAGTTTAAGTTTGGATTTATATTTTCCAATAAAAGACTATCTTCAAAATACAACAGATTCTTATGCCTATTATGTAGATGACATGTCAGGTAAAAATAGTTTCAGTAAGAACATAAGAAAAAAACTCTAAAAACACTGCAAAAGTTGCAATCCATTAGTGCCCTGTTAAAGATGAGGCCCTAAAGGCTAAAAAGCAGCATTGGAGTTCACCAGTTATGGAGACTCTTTTGCCATGGCTACCCCTTGAGGGAGTTCCAGAAGGGAACAGGCATCAGAGGTATAGATATATATATATATATAAATCTTATGCTTTAAGCCTAACATGAATTTCACTCACTCTTAATCCTGATCTTAAAGTTTACAGGAAGAAGGTTTTCATGAGACAACACTGTGCAGTCATACTGCCAGCAAGGGTATTCTCTATCACCACATAAATGTAAAGAAATCAGGCAGAACATTAATCCATAACTTTGATATAACTATTGAAATATGAAAAATAATCAGATCATCATAATATTTCTAATGAGCTATTTTGTGACTTACCTGAGGTCAAACCAAAGGAAGTGCCACCATGAAACATGTACATGTTGACAGATGCATTCATGGCCAGCATATCATCAAATGACTTGGCTACAACCTGTGACAAAATGATATTCATTTCTACACCCAGTCATTAAGAACTTTGAATAACTTCATTCATCTACACCTTGAAAACAAGTGATTTTCATCCACTGTGGATGCCCTGTGCTACTGGAACAGTGCCATGAAATATATTTACTCACAGATTTGTCATCAACATGTTGTAGATGCAATATCTCTGATATAGAAAAAAAATTATTTTCATATTCATTAATCCAATAAGAAACAAATTTTGAACTCATCAAAAGCTACTGCTTCCTGCAGAACAGGATAGTGAGCAAAGGAAATAAGAAAGACCATCCCTCTTTGGGATTAATCAGCCATCCTTAAAACAAATCTAGAACCATACATGCTTTCACTTTGTGTGCTAGAATATCACATGCTTCCCCCACTTTTACCTTACTCTTTTCACAATAGCTTTCGTAGCTCCTGACTGGTTTCTTGTGTTAATGCACACATGTCTAATTTTTCCATCTTAACTCCATGTTGTGCCCATAAGCTTTAAATTTGTCTAACAATTTTTTAGAGATGTGTCCTTTCCTTGATGACAGGAAACCATACACTTTCCTCCAATGCCTCTAAGTCTCTTTAAGATTTGTCATATACTGGCTGGCTTTGGATGCTTTGAGAAGCATACATAATATAGAATGATAAATATATCTATGAGCAGAAATTCTCTTACCTCAGCATCTCTAGTACTATGAGGTTCACCCCAGTGGTCCAGCCATCCAGGATAATACTCAGAGTTTACCAGAGGCCCCTGTGGTTCAAACAACCTCATTGCTTCAAATGGTTTGGTTACATCTCCTACAAAAACAAAAAATTATTTGAGACAAGAAAAGGAGACTAAAATGCCATAATAATCTAAATACATTAAATGTAAAACCCAAATGAAAATTTGAAAAGAGGATTTTGTTTTATACATCAGGTTTGGCATAAAGAAAAAGATGCTTAATTAATAAACACTACCATAATATCACTAATGTATTGCTGAACTGATAAATATTACCAGAATATTTCTTATACATGTTACTTCTCAATCTCCCTTATAACAACTGATACAATTGGTCAGTTATCCTTAAAAGAATGAAGCAATGAAATTATTCTTGCCCAGGGAATAATACTCAAAAGGTGACATTAAAAACAGGAGACAATGATGACAAAATTTGCTCACATGAAAGTCCTAAAACAAATTACACATGCCTGGAAGATTATCATACAGCAAGATATATCCAGCCAAGCATCCAAATAAACATAAGAGAGAGCTTCAAAAATTTACAATATCTCCAGTTGTTCTTTCATAGTCTTAATGAGAATCATCCTTTCAGCTAACTTTAGGTGTATGTTCATATCCTCATTTATTTAAACTGTGTTGTAAGTCATACTGCCGAAGTACATGTATATCATTAACTCAAATGTTTCTAAATACAGGGAAAGGCTGGAGGCTTAAAATTTACCCACCTTGAAAGAAAGAAGATTGAGGGGTGACCTGATCACAACTTTTTAATTTTTAAAAGAGATCAATGAAGTGGACAGTAAACAATTCTATGAGAGATATAGGGAAAGAGCAACAAGAAGAAATAATGTGAAATTAAGTAAGAAACTTGTAAATAAGGATATAAAGAAATAATTTTATGGTATAAGAGTGGTGGATGAATGGAACATACTGACTGAGGACATGGTTAATGTAGACAGCATCCATAGACTCAGGAAGTTGTATGATAGTAGACAATGTTCAAGAGATGGGGCCCCATAGGTGCAAAGTCCCTCCCTTACAGTACAATTAAGTAATTACAAATAACTTGTCCCAAATAAAAGCTAAGAAGCAAGAAACTACGGAAATATTTAGTTCACCACCTTTTACAATTTTCATTACCTTTGCCATTAAAACTACTTACAAAGGTAGTTTCCTTCTTCGTGAAAAGGTATGTCTATTTTAAGTAATTAATATTATTAAGCAATCCATGCGATTGTGTTGCTGGGATGCCTATAGGATGAGGAGTAATGAAGATTTTTGTACTGATCCTAAACTTGAATGATTCAGCATGCCAATTGCTTAATACACACCATTACACCTATGATGATATCCCACAAGAGTAATATATCTATGACCATCTGTTGAAAGACTGATAATAAAACTAGTATTATTTGCATTCATGGGCCATGAAGTTATGTGATTTTTTTTTTTTTTTTTTGTAATTAAATATTAATCTGCTTACCAGGTCCAAAGTCCACAGTACTGTACACTCCAGGTATTTTGCCACATTTAAGGTATCCAACCCCTCCTCCATCAGTTGTAAAAAGCACAACATTATTACCAAGCCCTTTCCGTACCAGATTTCGCATATGTGATGTATAGGCAAAATCACAGTCTGGGTAACTGCCATACTCATTTTCAACCTAATCAAAAGACACAAAAATTTTCATTATACCATGGAGGTAAAAGATGTCTCAAACTTATGAAGAATATTTCATTTATAACAACACAGCATCCAGCATTCATTACAGCTAGTAAAGAAGGTTCAGATAGGGTGTGATGTATCTGAAGTGTAAGCTACAGTACTGATTGTTAGAGATGTTGATTCTACAATCCTGTTCTCTGCTTATACAGTACTTAGGAAAAATGAATAATGAATACAAAAAATTTAAAAGATCTATCATTGTAAAAGATCTAAAATATAGCCTTCACAGGTACATAATCCACAAAAAGATCATATATGATGGATGACTGTCATAAAGTTTGCTCAGCTGTGAGATATTTCCAGATGTTTTGGATAGCTAAACAGGTACATTTTCTTTTAGATAATAAATGGTGGCTGGGAAATCCAACAAACTTTTTGCACTGTGGTCTTGATGTGTTGCTATGGCAACAGGACCTTGCGAGAAAGTTAAGTGATTGGAGCTCACAGTCATACACTAGAACACAAATAATGTACATCTTTTATCATCTTGTACACTCAGTTATCTTAAGTGACCTCTTTTACAGGTGTTTCTTCCCACCTACACATGCTGACAGCATATCAAGCTTGACACATGACAGTTGTTTACTAATTCTGATTAAATAATACTGGTAATAAAATCATATAAGTGAAATTATATAGTATGTCTACATTCTCTAATAATCAAGTAAATGTAATTATCGCCATGTTTATGAATACTGACCATTCTTCTTATACTGGCTCCTGTTCAATTAATGTACATAATCCACATAACTGACTATTTCAGGCATAATTATCATTACCATCATTCATTCATTAATATTCCATACTTCCTTTGTCATTCTGGTCTGCCACAACCAGCTTCCTCTTGAGTTAGCCTGTTTTTTTTCAGCAAAGGTACATTCTTATTTTACTGCTTTATTTCATCTTTTTCTGTTCTAACCATGTTATGCTAGTAATATACCCAAATACTTTTAAAAGAAAATTCTGTCAAGTTAGTTCATCCCTGAAATAAGAGGGATTAAGTGAACATCTAAAATAAGATATTTATTTGCATTAAGGCAAAAATAATGTCTGTTAGTAATCCAAGTTTAGGTTTGCATAATTTAATAGTGCATCCCAAATAAAATTAATGGCACTACTTATGAGGGAATTGGAAGTTTTAATCATACAGCCTCAGGACCCCTATCATACTGCTCTAAAAGCTTTAAGCCTGCACTTCTATTAGAAACACAGAAATGATGGACTCCTTTAGAGCAAGATGTTCTTCAATGAAATTGCATTTCATTTTGTTCACTGACAAGTATATAGTTCAATAACATAAAAATATTCTATATCAATCACACAGAACCACAAACCTTACCTGTATCATGATAATGGGTCCACCATTTTCATAAAGTAGTGGCTTAATCTTTGGTAGTAAAACATTGCCAAACCATTCATCCACATATGTAAGATAAGCTGTAAAAGAAAGTAGATTATCATCTTTAAGCAATAAATCACATTTACATCTCATAATATACTATGTAGTCAAGTCTACTATTGTTCATAAATTTGCTTGTACACTTACAAACAGCAGTACACATGTTCATGTTCAAACAATATCACTCACAAGGATCAGAACTTCTGAGTCGCATATCTTGGTTTTTGTTCAACAACCAATATGGCAAACCTCCCTGTGGAAAGAAATACAAATATTTTAAAATTTTCCATTTATTTTAATGTGTAGGAGGAAGTGATAGAATCATATGGCAGAACCGAATCAACTGACAATGACTGCAGACTCTAGTATGCAATGACATTAAAGTACACAAAATATATCAACAATAGACCATATATATTGTTGATAAAACTACTAAGATGAAAATTAGTTCACTATGGTAAAAAAAATAATAATTCAGGGAAATTACAACAGAGTATATAATAGAGAGTAAGTTAAAATAATCATTAAAAGGCTTCTATATATAAAATTTCAATTTTAGTACATCATTTCTTTATCTTTTGTGACTATCTCAACACAAAATAGTTGCAATTTTTCAAAATGATCAAAATTCATTTCTATGTTACTGCAGTTACACCGACACTTAACCTTTTTTACAAATGAAACTAACCATATCCCGCTCAGCATCAATGAAAGGACCAAGTCGCAAAATAACAACAAGGTCCTCCTCCTGAGCTGTCTTCAGGAAAGTCTCTAGGTCAAGCATGTCATTAAAATCATACATCCCAGGCTCAGGCTCATGGCTTGACCATTCCACATAGCTGTGAATATATTAAGATATAAATCAAGTGTCATTATTACCATCTCCATAAAATATGTCACACAAACAGGCCACCTAAAGTACTTCCAAGCTGAGTAATGACAATTATTAGTAGGCAGCAATATTAGCAATAAAATTAGAATGAAATGGCATAATGGATGAATAGATGCAAAATGAAAATGTCAAATATAATATTTCTGTATACCCTTAAAAGATAATACTGGTGATCATGGCAGTGAGCTAACAGTTATGAATGTTCATGAACAAAATAATACAAATATTTCAGAGCATTTGTAAACATGACCTTAATAACAACATATATCAACTGTTCTCAGTTTTGTATGTAGTTCATATCCACCAGTTCTTAAATCTCAACTTGATGGTAAATATATAAGCTAAAGACAATAAACATGTAGAAACAAAAATTTGCTGTACATGGGATGCACAGTGTTTGGGAACAAATGCATACCAACTAAAAAATATTTCAAATAAGCAATGTGGATCATTTACTACAAAATCAATACGTCAAGATAATGCAGAATAATATGTTATACACTATATATGACAACTTAAGACTGGAAGTGTGTAAAATGAGGCTGTTGTTCTTTTTTTTTCCTAAAGGCGCCTCATAAAAGAAGGGTAAACTTTAGTTATATAAAAAGGTTACGTTTGAAGAGCATTGAATCCAGCCATGCGCATCTTCCTGAGACGGTCCCTCCAATCTGATGGTAGAACACGGAAATAGTGGATGGATCCTGATATGTAACGGAAAGGTTGGCCATCTTTCAGGAACTGGTTATTGGTGTAGTCAATCACAAAACTCTTGTTTGAAGATCTTTCCTGTTTACAATATGTCTTAATCAGTAGAGATAAATTAAGATTTTCAACAATAATTCATGTATACTTTTTCACATCTCCCTGTCTTTCCACCAATACCAGGAGAATAGTGACTGCATAATTTAATAAAATTCAGGAAAATGGTTGTAATTTAGACTACTCAGTACTTAATAGGTTACATCAGGCAGTTTAAGAAAAAGGTTCTCAGTTGTATTTCACAATGTAAGTAACTGTATATGAAATTACTGTAAGAAGTAAAGAAACAGTAACATCTGAAAAATGGAGATAACATTATAAAGTACTGAGTATAGGCCTCATCAGAGTTGATAAGAAAGATAATTAAATGGGTTTCACTGTGTAAAAGAACATTACTACAGCATATTATTCAATTCAGTATATGCATTATGCACTTCAACTGTTTATCAATAGTATAAATTATGACACTAACTCTAGCCAAATTTCAGCTATAAATTAATCAACTGAGACAAGCCTTTTGTTTCATAATAAGGGATAAGATATATTTCAAATCTTCCTCATTTCTGATAAAAACTCTAAGAATCACTTCCTAAATAAGGACATCTTACCTGTAAATTTGATCTTCCAAATGCCAACAAAGGTAACAGACAGAATATGCAAAGTATATTTGCACTAGTCATCCCTCTCATGTTCTTAATGGCTGGTTTTCTGTAATTCAAAAGTATAATAGAGCATGTACATAGCATTGTAAACACTGTACCCTTTGTACTACAGAACTTCACGCAATCAATATCAAGAACTAACGAAGCATGTATTTCATGAAGATATCAATACAAAACTTCTACAACGGCAATCAAATCCCAAACTTACTAAAGTTCTGACAGTAAAAATCCTCTTGAAAATGAAGTTATATATATGCAAAGAACTTTCAATATAACCCATATATTCTATATAATTCTGAACCCAAACGAATCTTCCCTGTAAGCAGAAATATTAGAAGCGTAAAATTAAAGTATTAATTTAAACTGGACGAAGCTTTACCTCTGTTACGTTGATGGTTTGAGTTACCCCATGCGACTGACTGGCAAGCGGGACAGCAAGAGGCGCCCTTTATTGAACCCACATGGCTGTTCCCATGTTATCAGTTTGGTGTAGACTTCCCGATACTGCCAGAAGTCCTATCTCTTTCAAACGCTTACTGTACCTAGTTTTACCTTTGGACTCTAGAACACGTCAGGCTCGCAGCAGGATGGGCGTCAGGATGATTTAAGGAGAGATTAACAAAAGCTAAGATTTCAGGTAAGGATTTTGTTACATATAGAATGGTAGAAAGGTTTGTTGCGTATGGTCACACGTACCAGATATCATTCAGTTCAGTTCAGTTTGAGTACTTTATTATTTGATAAACGGGGGACATTTGCGTATACCCTGCAACACGCAAGAAACTGGTATGCAAAACCTCATACGGAAATTGGCATCTAAAAGTAGTGAACCTCTATTCCTGTTTTCTTTAACGATGTTGGCTCAATTACACTAACAGAGAGTTTTCATTCTTTACATGGATATAGTCATTATGATTATACGGAAATTGCTCAAGAGTCTTTGTCTTTGTGATGTGAATAGTCATGTGAAATAGCACTCGAGTTGGCAACGGTTTAAAGATAGACTGTAGATAAGCAAAAATAGATAAGAGATTTACCACACGAAGTTGCTTCGTGAATTTAAGGAGAAAATTGAGCAAATACTGTCTGATAGAGAATATAATCATACATTCTCAAGGCTATATGAATATCTAGCTTAGCCTGATTAGTTAAAAAATATATATATATATATATATATAACGAGCGAAATGAGAAATTGGAATGTAAAATGAGACCATCTTTCCTCTCCCACAGTCAAGCAGTGAGGCGAGCGATAAAAAGTATAGTTAAATGTTAATAAGGATAACTTGAATAAAACTAAATCTCAAAGTGATCTGCTTGTTGACGATAATATCACTATATTTGTCCTGTATAGGGAAAGTTTTACGGTAGTGAGGTCCTATCTCTTGAACTATCTATATCTAAAAAGATTTTATTTGGCAGGGTCGGTGGGCAAAGATTATAACAAGAGAAGTTGGAGTTAAGGATGAAAAGCTATGTGAGTCTCATGTTTTAGAGTGATATGTATAAGATGGGGTATGTGTGTGTTTAGCTGCTGAATTCTGAGAACTTGTCTGAAATGATAAATATCTCGCCATTAATGTAGCGTAAGGGTATGGACAATGTTTCCAGTGTTTTGGGTTTATATATATTATATACTGTGAGATTAGCTAATAATGTACAATATGTTGCTTTAATTTGCATTCTAATTAGTTGAGAAAGGGTTAGACTGTTTAATTAGGGGAGTTTGATGTGCGTAGCCCAAGAAGGAACTATGGTGGGCAGGGCGCGTTTACATATACAGGGTGGATAAAAAGTCCGGATTCACAGAAGGAATTTACTACACTTTTGATTAAACATGAAATCTCATATCGCATTGCACGATATTGCATACTTATACCCTGATATGTGTATGCAAGTTTATACCGTGTAACTTAGGGATTTATCGAGCTAAAGATAGATGATTATGCCTAGTTGGCTCGAGACTTTTGACACACTTAGTTTATCCAAGTTGACATATCGCTCTGAGTCTGGTTGGGGTACTATACACGTCTTTATTTTAGAAGCTTAATGATATTTTGACATTTTGACGTTCGTAATCACTGAACTCAACAACATACTTATCTTGAGGAGGTGGGTTCTTAAATATGTTGTAATTATTATATACTGAACTGCGAGAATGCTTGCGGTGCAGCTTTGCTTAAGGCATTTTGTTTCTCTAGATTATTTCTCCGTAATTCAAAGACGTTAGAACAGAGTTCGTGACAAATCTTGCTTCACAGATTAAGGGAAAACACATTGTTGAGTGCGATTCGTCCACTAGCTGGTAAAAAATTATAAGTATCGCAATCCCTTGACCTAACGAAGTTTAACATCTTGTCAAACTAAACTACAGAAACCTTAAAATTTGTGAAGATTTCGTGGCCGTACTAACCATGGAATCTAACGGAATTTCTCCCTAAAATGTAGGATTTATGCACTGGAAAATTAGGAGTGTGATGGGGTAAATTTTTGGGGAAAAGTCTAGTTTGGTTCCGCATCCATGTTGACAGTACAATCAACAGACTTCATGAATACTCATCAACCAGCTAAAATCTGTAATAGAAATATACTGTACCAACTTAATATAAGCTTGGAGCTAAGGACTGCATGGTTTCTCGGTCTAAATTTCAACTAATAGGGAGATTACTTGAGACTTTTATGGATTTGCTTTATTAATCACAAGTTTACCACCTTTTATTTTCCTGATATATATATATATATATATATATATATATATATATATAT
>JAYMFT010381406.1:0-20523 GCA_038088735.1 Panulirus argus
ATATATATATATACCTTTTCTAGCATCTTACATTTCTGGACTCAAAGAAGTTGCAACGTACATCTGGTGTAGTTTAAGAGGTGACCGACAGAATACGTGGAGACTTCTGAGGCTCATGTTCTGTAATGTCGGGTGATCACTCGTGTGTCACGAGAAGAAACTACTAGAATCCCAGGCGAGCTGGCCAGGTATTCATCATCAGGTCGTTCTCGAAATTCTTTTGTCATAATGATGATTACATAGGTACTTTTATACAGTTATGTACCTGGAGGGCAATGTTATTATGATTTGAAGCTAAAACACCAAGTCGTCTGTGTAACATGCTAATCCTCGTGTTATATGTTTATAGTACAGCTAATGATAATCTAATCCTGCTTCATGTCTCGGGGGTTGTATCCACGACCATCCTCATCTCGTAGAAAGAAACAGAGCATCAAATAAGGTATTTTCGATTTCTATCTCTCGTAAGGAATGGAATAAATATAGACAAATGGTCATTTGAAACGTGAATGAAGAGGAGAGCGCCATGGTCTTTAAAAGCTGGCAGCTCGTGGGTTGGAAGGAACTGATTTCTTAATACCGCGAGTGACTCGTGCAGAACAAACACACCAGCCATGAAGGAAACATAGGTGGAGGGGGAAAAAAAAAGACAACGTATACCAGTAGACCAGCAGGTACATGTTCTTGATGGAAATATCAACAATACCCGGATAATAACGTGGAATAAGAACAAAAGCCCCTCAATAACACTCGAAGGGGAGGGAGATACGGCTGACGCTCTCTCTGCTTCACTGCACTTACATGGCTCTTATAGTCGGTTGGTTGATAAGGATTTTATGTCATAAGGGTATTTCCCAGGGCGGGACACAGGTGTGCAGGCCAGACAGCTGAGCGCACGTGTGTGGAATCCTTTAGCGTTAATTACATTTTTGTCATTTCACAAATGATTGCCTGGACTTATTTTACTCATTATGCTAGCCTGTTCGTGGTGTCCACCAGCGACATTGTAAGTGGGTTCACTTACAGTGCTTATGAGGTGTGGGTGCGCTGACACCAGTGTAAATATATTTCACGGCTACTGAAGATAGCAGGTGTGCAACAGGTTATGAGGCATGATATCTATCAGGTGTGTAAGCGGCCATGAGGTAAAAGGAGACGTTGTGTAAGGATTCCAGTGGTGTAGTGGTTAGCGTTGCTGACCGTGACGCATTCACGGGCCGCCCAGGTTCGAATCCTGGTCGTGGCAGTCGGTCCACAGTCAACCCAGCTGTTCATCCACCCCTAGGTTCATGCTAGGGTATATATATATATATATATATATATATATATATATATATATATATAGTGTTATTGGGATGGCCTTAATTAAGAAGAATATCAAGTGTATGGTAAGGGGAGAGGAGAGATGGTTGAGGAAGAATACCAAGTCTGTAGACTGGTTGTCTGATGAATATCCAGATTATGATGTTGGGGAGTTTTGGCAGACATGTACTGGGGGTCTAGAATGGTGTAACGGAGTTATACACAGGTTTGACAAATGTTGGTGCGGGCTATATCAGGTAGGGCAAAACTGGCATGCGTTCAGGATGTTCATGGTACAGATGGTGAGCTGGAAGAACATTCCGTAAGTGTGTACTGGAGATGCTCGGGAGTCACATATTAAAAGAAAAATACTCACTGTTGGACTCGCTAGATGATATATGATAAAACCATGAACTTTACTTTGAAAGTGATCGAAAGACGTTCCTGTAAGAGCATGTTTGTCACTTTACCTCCTCACCAAGTGTGCGAAAGAAGATGATAATGTTACAGATATAGGGAAGGTTGGTAGATGCGTAGGAAGGCTGTGAGGAAGAGAAGAGAATACTCCATAAGGCTGCCGTTGCTTGGTGGTAAGCTAAGCTTGCTGATGTGAGCAAAAACCATCATCTTTGTAGACATATTATGATTTCCGTCATGATTAAAACTTAACATGAAATTATCTATTACTGCAAGGGGTTAATCCTTTATTCACTTAAAAGAAAGATAGCTTTGTTAGATATTGATTTATTGATCAAAAACTAAACTTCCACTAAATGTCACTGATCAAAGTAAAAAGCAATTGTCTAAGTAAAGGGCGAGGTCACGACGACTGAAAAACAGTCACTATTGTCCTCAGCAGACCGTCTATTGTCCCGGCCGTGTGACCTATAAACATAGATAAGTAAATAACTTCAGCTGACATAATTGAAAATCTTGCGCCAAACATTCGTATATACTATAATGGTGGACAATTACTTACTGTTACACAATTGCCGAAGGGCTCTGACAAATCTACTTGAAGTTCAACAATGCATTAGGTGTTCACTATTGAGAATAGGAGAATAATGAAGACACAATACGAGTACAGTGCCGATTGTAAGATTTTGCCGTACGCGAGACGATGAAACGATTGTTATGAACAAGAAACGATAAAACAAGACGAAACATTTTCTGCATGCAAAAATACGAATTGCAGTTGTGACTACCAGGACCCCCGCATCATCACAGGTGTCAACATCAGTAACCAGCAACTCTATTTAGAACACAACACCTCTGATAACACAAACCAGTCCAGTAACAACTTAGCAACTATCTCTGCCCTAGCTTTACTTATTGTAAGACAGCACCTATTGTGTTACATTACCGGAACACCAGAACAACAGCAACGGTTACAACACCATCAACACTTACAAGGACTTAGCACCTAAAACAACAATAACGATACCTTTAACAACACAAGTAAAACAAATGTAACGGGGATAATTAAATCAACACCTAAACGCCCATTGCCACGATAAAACCATACATAGCAACTCATCAGTTCTTATAGCAGCACCACAAGACAGGCAAAGTCTATAAAAACATAGTCCATGAAACACACAACGCCAGTAGCGTTGAAATGCATTGAACAACACTTGTAGGAACATACTGTATAGAAATAGCAACACATTTCATCAACGCAGCAAATGCAAGAACAGCAACTACATTTATATCCCCATAACTGTGTATAGCTTTGACAAAAATACAAAAACGTAGTCAATATAATAAGCCTATATCAACATCAAGACGCAGAATACAACCAATAATATCAACTGTATCAGCAGCAAAGTCGGGCAAGATCTACAACAACTTTATCTTCGCCTACACATCAGGAGCACCAGTGACATTTCTAATTACCTGACAAGGCGATGAATTTAATAAATTCTGTACACTAAGACATGTACAACAATACTAGAGGTATCTATAGCAACACCAGCTACATATATAAACAACCAATTCAACAAAATTCTGTCAGGAAATATATAGCAACACTGCCAACTAGATCTGGCAATATCATTAATCAAGTAACATTATCGTACTTATAGCAACAGCAAATCTAACAGCAACGGCAACAACACAAGCAACACCTAAAATAACGTCATACGCAGTTGAAAACACCTACAATGATCACATGGATAGGACACCTGCATATTTTAAGTCACTGCAACACCACCAATAACTATAGCCAAAAGGAACACTTCAAGTGACGTAAACAGTTCGTTAACTATTCCAGCTATTTCCTCAACTTTGTGAAAACAGTAATGAAAATACCTGTATCGAGGTAGATTATATAATGATTTAAGGACATAAACGATAAGATTAATAAAAAAAAAATCCTTTATCATCTGTGCTCACAAAACCTACAGTTATAATAACACATAAAGAAATAGCTACAAAATCATCAATAGCTAACAACGAGAGTAACAATCCTGGCGACTAGTCTTAGCTGATTCGACAATTTCAGTAGATTCCACAGCGACGACGTCATTATCAACAGCTCCTGAAACAACGCACTACACACGTCTGTCAACACCAGGAATACTTGTAGCGCTGTAAGAAACGGTAGTGATGCAAAGAAGAATATTTTTTACAGCCACAAAAAACATATTGGAGACATCACCAAGAAAACGCAACCAGTCACTTGAGTGCAGAACATATACAGCAATTAAAACCAAATAGTATCAACCTATACAATACAACGGAACACCTAAGCGGTACCAGTAATATACATGATACCAAACAAATACTGAAACTAGCTCCGTTTATAAGAGAGACAGGAAATAGCTAGCAAATCATTAACAGCTCTGGAATTAACACAAAGAGCAACTGTGTTAAAACCAGCAATCCTTACGACACCAGAAGTACCTATCAAAAAATCCAAATAGTTTATGAAACCAAAAGCGCCCATAGTAATGCTAGCAGCACCTACAACAGAGTCGTCAACGTTCATGATAATATGAATATTATGATTCATAGACATCAATCAGAAAAAAAAACTCTTTATGGGTGATAAGATGAAACAGAGATAATTGGTAAAGTCATTCGATAATCTTCTATGGGCAAAAACTGATCTCTTTTCGCAAAAGAACAAATGCTTCTCGTAAATATGTACATCGAAAAGACTACAATCCTATATGAGTAAGAAGAATTATATAGACTTACATAGATAAGCTCTATGTAACTCCTCTTACCCATAATGGATGAAAATGGAAACGTCCATCTCACTTAAAGAAAGTAAAGTTAAACGCTACCGTAAGGAAAGTAAAGTTAAACGTGAATTTACACAAAGCTAATATGAATCATGAACGAGGCAATTATCAAAACCCACGTAAACTCTGGGAGTTCCAGCGCGTGTCTTCAGCTTCCGGCCTTCGTCCACGCCAGAGACATTTAACAAGTGAGGAGGTCGGGACGCAGCTGCTTCTGCCCAGTCCTTCCACCTGCTCCTTAACCACCGGGTTTCCCTTTCTTTCCCTCACCTCCACGCCACCTGGGTTCACACCTGCTCCTCGACCCGTAATTGGGTTCTTACCTGGGTGAGCGCGGCTTCCTTCCTGCTGTTCGGACCACGTGCCACCGCGAGACCTGCTGGTTGTTGACCTCGTCCTGATGGTTCAGGGCGGCTTCACTTGGGGTTTTGGGTGAGGTGCTGCGCCACTTGAGTTTGACTGATCCAAGAATTTAACCTCATAGAATGGAGAACAGAGCACGTTGACTGGAGCTAAGGTTGTTTTGTAGGAGAGACGATTGGTAGGTGTTCCATCAGCCGTGGTAAGAATACATTTGGCTATTCTTGGACTTGCGGGCATGGCTGGTAAGGTTGGATGATTGCTTTATATTTCCGAGTAATTGTAAGCTTCTATCATCTCAATATTCTTGTCTTGATTTTGATGACGCCAAGAACTCTTTATTTAATTCATGCATGGCCTCAGTAGATTTGTTCCTGTATATGAATTCTCTCTTTCTCTCGTGTGTTTGTCTGTGACCTTCTTGCATTTTACGGGGTATTCTTGTAAGACACCATCTCTTGAACATTCTTTGCTCTGCATCGTACAACTTTTTAAGCATCTGTATGCTATCAGCATTCACCAATGCCTTCATTCAAGTTATTTCATTGATCCACCACGCTTATCCTATAACAGTACTTCCCATCATCTTTTTTGACAAGTTTGTTACTTAATTTCGTGTTACGTCCTATGGTTGTTCTATCCCTACATCTTTCGAAGAACTGTTCACGGTCTATGTCATCAATCTGGTTTAAAAGTTTTAAGGTGTTACCGTACTTCGCCTGCAAATGGTTACACCGAGAGCTTGACCTCACCTTCGGCAAGGCTGTACCATCATGGATAAAATTTTCTAAGTTTCCAGTAACATTTCTTCTGTACTGTGAAGTAATCGCTACCTTCGTCAAGTGATCTAGCACACGTCCACTTTCCCATGATGCCAAACACTTTTGTCAAATTCAGACTACTTTGGCTGTAAGTTTTTTTTTGGACATACTTCTTTCCACTCTATCCAAATCCTCATCTTCTGTATATCATCTCCTCCTTTGCAATATCTCCCATCTCTTCCCTGCTTGCTGTATTCCACTCTGTAGTGTCTTCTAATGCTATCAATACCCAGATTTCCTATTTCATCATCCCTAATCAGTTTCTTAAAGCACTCTCTGCCCACTAAGAATTTCATTCTTTGTTACGATTAATCTTTCGGACTTAGTTTGTATATCCTCGCCTTTCACACAGACGTGTCCTCTTGTGCCTGCCTACCTACCGCCCACCAAAATAGGTGGTTCTTCTCCGGCAGACTGTGATGTATCCTTTTTCAGAGACCTTCCTCTGCTTTCCTTACATTCAAACGCTCCAGCATTCTACATCTCTATTTCTCTTCGTTTTCGTTTCTCTTTGCTCTCCCTTCCTCACCATCTTGTGAGAATTTTGCTTCTTATCAGCCAAGTAGCGGTTTTGCACATCAATGAAAATGACCCTAGGAAGAAACTTTACTGTCGAGGAAACAACACAAAGCTTATATTTCCTTCTTGGTTTGATAGGACTGTGGACATCTGTGGTGTAGCGGTTAGCGTTGCTATCCGTGATGCATATCCGGGCCGCTTGGGCCGAACGTATATATATATATATATATATATATATATACAGGAGTATACTTTGTTTGTGAGATGGCCTTGATTAGAACATTTAGTTGCTCGTGCCTTGTCAACCAACATAAATAAGTATACGTAAGCTTCAAATTTTGTGATAACCTTGTATAATATTGCTGATGTCCGGGAGGCCATAGACACTATTGTTTATTGTAGAGGGAATTCTAGCATCGATCGTGATGATACTTTAGAAAAGTATATCAATTTTAAGAGTAAAGCATCGGTTATCTAATTCATACGTATCGCAAATATTTGACAAAACATTTACATTTGATAAAAGGAAAAATTGAATAATAACTTCTGTGTGCCCGTAGATAAGCCAGCGATGTGATGATCATAGGAACAACAATAAGGTGAGGATCATGACCCTGACATCGGTGTGATCGCCTTAGACCTGTTAACAATGTGGTAGTGAAATCCTTAACACTGGGTTGAGGATCAAGGTCTTTACACGATGCGATCATCTTTACATCGATATAATCTCACGTTCGCCTGAGGTCGAGAGCTAATGTGATGATATCGATACCTAGTATCAACAAGACATTTAAGAACTCTTCGATCAATTCTTCTTTAGACAAAGACTGGAAGGATGAAGGAAGAAATCGTGTCCATCTCTGGCCTCGCCAGATCTGAGTCTTGGTATGATACAGACATCAGAGGCGAAAATACATAGCCTGAGTGAGGCAATGTTTCGCAACAGTGGAAGTGCCAGTGTGATAGCGTCTGTGAACAGGAGAAATGTGACTCGATACTGTCGTAATCTGGGAACAATCAGCCTCTTGAACTCACCAGGGAATCCCGAGGCTCGCAGAGGCCGTCTGATCAGGCGGGGATAAGATATAATCCGGCGTATTCAAATGCCGAATGCTTTTGCTGCGGCTGTATTGAGTTGGGATAAACCTCTTGAATTTTACAATTCTAAATTGTGGGGCATGTGTCTTCTAGCAGTTGAAGTTTGCAGATAAAAGGCATTTATACGTGTGTTTTTATACGCGTTGTTGATCTACAAATTTTCTATTGAGTAGACAAAATCTTCATAACTCACAGGATAAGAGAAAAATGTAAGAACGTCTTTCCTGGTTGTTTCTTCATTTGTTCATCTTCCCTAGGAATAATGAAGATGCATATGCATGTGTATGTATTCATCTGAAATGCAGGTTGAGTGATTACCTGTCTGTACAGAGCGGGGAGGGAGTTATGCCCCTGTGGTTTATCCCAGCTCTTTAACTTTTTCTAGCATGAAACTTTATAAGATCTTGTATAATGCCATCAACCACAGTTTCATTATTCAGTTTTTTTTTCCGTTTATTCAATATTCCTATACCATTATGGTGGATCTTTGCATAAAAAGATTCATGCTTTACTTCATGTTATGGACTCCGGTTTCTTCTGCGTTTGCGTCTTCCAAAGAACTGCTCACCGATGATATCATGAAACTGTTTGAGAAACTTGGAGTGTGAAATCAGGTTGCCCTTACTCATCCCTCTTTCAATGATGGACAGATCTATGGCCTCTAATCTCTCACTGTAACTCAGCTATCTTAATACTGGTATATTCTGTACTGGTATCATCTTTAACCTGAGGACCTTCCCCGAGCGTTACACCACGAGTTAAAAATCACCTTTGGTGAGGCTGTGTCAGCGTCAGAGAACTTCTCACTCCGAAAGAATTCATCATTCCTCTGATACTAGAAGCAACTCAGCCTTGGAGCTGCAGGAGCTCCTGGAAGAGAGTCTCTTGAGTGAATCCAGGACCCTTTCAAGAAAAGTCCTGGGGCAGTTACAAAGCGTTACCAGGCCCTTGGTTTCCTGTTGTTACAACACGAGTGAAAAGCTACCAGCGAGGCTGCAACATCGTCAGTGGACGAAGAGGTGTACACAGTCCCGACGAGGAACTTCGCTGCTTGGAGTGCGTTCTTTGAATCTGCAAAAACGTCTTGAATGGGAATCTGGGATTATATAATTATAATCTAATCAGTTATTCATAAACTCACTTCACTTATCTTAACTCCTCTCTCCTTCTTGATTCATGCCTCTCAAAGAATACATTTAAACATTCTATTCAATGAAAAACTACGTGATTCAGTAATTATTTTGACCTTGATTTGTCAGCATAAGAGAGAGGGTAACAGGTGACATAAAAAAGGTGTTTCCTACGACAATGAACCGTGCTGCTAAAATCGAGAAATTCATAGCCAGAGAAAAACGAAATACTTATAGCTGATGAAAAAGTAAGCACACCACTGAATAGTAAGTAAGCAACTGAACAGGAATTGTCATTAATAACGATTCTGCCAACATGGCGTGATTCCTGCCAGTTAACCCTATAATGAGCAGGATTTTAACAAAGGATTTCTGTTCGTATACAGAGCTCCTATGTTATAGCTTACCAGTAAGGCTTTAATCCTCTGCTGGCCATGCGATTATGATCATCTGAGTACAACTCACGTTGGTCAAAGATAGTATATCTTGAAGTCTTCACATGCTTATCAGATGTCAGTATAACGTTAACATGTAGTTATAGAAACAAGGGATAGTTTATCAGTTTATTGAACTCTTCCCCTTAAACCCTCTGAACGGCAAGCAAGATTTACTTTGCTCTCTCTTCCTTGACTGGCGCCGCTTGTGCTCGTGTATACGTTTACTAAATTTTTCCACTTTTCCGATATTCACAAACATCTCTCGTACCATCATCCTTCGTTTCATTCCAGCAACACAGGCTCTTCACGCGAGTGTTTCTAAATTTGCTTTCATCCTGAACTCTGACCCGTGGGCAAACATTGCTCGATGCTGGCCCATTGCCTCTCTTATTTCTTGGTTCTCTGATTCAAAATCCTCCACGCAAGGAAGAGAATAACACACAGTCATAAGAAAAGAGATTCTCTTTCCACAGACATTATAGATAACTTTTCTCATATCATGTCTTCTCTTTCTTTAAAGTCAGTCTCTGAAAGATACAGACTATTGAAAAGTTTTAAGAGTTTGTATTTAGACTATAAACTCTGAGGCTATTCCATTTCCTCTGGAAGGAGACATGAGTCAATAACACATCCCTATTATCTTCCTTGTTAAGTTATGAGGAGGCGTTAGAATAGGAAGCATGTTGGTCTCTGGTCCCTGTTTATTCGTCGAATAGGAAGCTAAGGTCTCTGAAAAAACTGCAGAGTAGTCTTTTTCTAAGGTTCCAGAGTCATTGAACCGACCAGAACAAAGCCTCAATGCGTTTCACAGGCCCCACATCTTGTACCTTTCTGAGGTTTCCCCAGCAGCCTGCAGAGCCACCTTGACCTTCTGATGGAAACGTGCTGGTAGTTTCCTACTTACTGCCTGCCCCCTGGTCCAGTCTCATGAGGTCGCACAGTCAAGGCGCATGGCGCTCCTGTCTGGCCCATTGGGCGATGGTCTCTTTCAACTTGAACAACAACTAGAATGCAAATTTCTTCAAATGCAATTTACTTCGCATGCCTAGCGTACTGTAGGACAGAATTACGCATCATTATTAAGGGTGAATGGGGCGACAACTCCAAGGGATTGATCAGTGTGGAACACGTTTGGATCAAAGTCAACAGAAACACCGAGTGATAAGACTGAAAGAGCAAGTTGAAGATACCTTCGTGTTGGGTCGCTATTCTTGCGCAGGGTTGCAATCTGGACGTAGCATGCTTTCGGCTGTCCTCACCATAATGGATTTGTTCCAGTTGCTTAGTTAGATGATCCACGAAGTAGTGAGTATGGATGTGTTATCTACATAAGTCCTCCTTAACCCTGATTGTAGAGGTGAAGCTCGGACCACGCTCACCTCTGGAGCTGAAAAGGACATTGGGTACTGGTTCGGACCGTGGTTCACCGAGTGCTGCGGTGGATGACAAAAAGGCTTCGTTGTCGATGTTAAAAGGCTGTGTGGACTTCGATGCTTCTTTTACTGACATGGATGGTTTACTTGCGTCAATTAGGAGTCATAGTAGCGAAGCTTCAGAGCCTTTCCAGCGGTACATGAAGTATGAGTTGTATTCAATGAATCTGTCAGTACTGAAGGATGGCGAACCCGTCACGTTGTAGGATAATCTGGATAGGGTCAAGCACTTGGCGTGCAGGAGCAGAAGGACACTGGAAGCATTTATATTACTGTTTCTCTCTTTCATTCTTCTTGGGTTCTCTTATTTCTCAAGAAGGGTGTCGATTGCCACAGAACCAAGGATCCATCGAGCGAAATATAGTTTTGTATGTTAAAAGCCTCGGAACTCACCTTAGACACACTCACGAGATTAAGGTCAGTCGGCAGAGAACATACTGAGTTTCCCCAAGTGTCATCAGCCAAGAAACAAATGTTTACTTGACCATACAAGTTGAAAACCGAAAAAGTAAGATCAGCTTACTGGAGTCCAGTGGATGAGTGAGATATTTTGCTCGGCAAAAGAACATCGCTCGATGATGCGCTGTAGTACTCATGGACAAAAGAATGGAGGAAAGAGGAGAAAAAAAGACTAATGGCAGCTCTAATAGTATAATCCCTGTTCACCGGGTTGAAAGTATTCTTAAAATCCAGCTCGATCAAAGCTGAGTTATATATGAAGACTATTACAGCATGGGTTACCACTGAGCCCAGTGGGGTGCCAAATTTGGCTAAGATGCTTTAGTCATATTTTTCCTTCCACCTTTTGTCGTTCAATTATATCATTTTCCTTGATGACGCTTATTGGTACTATCTTCTGCGTTCTATAAAGTATTGATTATAATGATGATAATTATATTAAATGAGAATGAAAACTTCAGGGGTTTACTTGGCGATTAGTAAAACAATGTTGTAGTTTATCTTGCTATGAATGCACAACTCTCTTACTTTTCTTACCAGGATGATTTGCTATCATGATATCATCCAACAGTATTTACGTACTTTCTTGTTTATAAACTTTTAGAGAAAAGATTACGAGCAGTTGTGGTTTTGAGGTGAGACAAAACAAAATAAAGATGAGGAATACTAAATATAAAAACACTTCACAATTGAATCTCATTTTGTTGATTTCAGTACCAATCATCGGGGAGACTTTTCAACTCTCCCCAGACAACGCTTTGGGCGATCACGAGTCTGGTGTTCCTCCTATCAAAACAACCACTTTATATCTTCCTGTCATGACACAAGCCACTTAACTCTCAGTGTTTCTCACGTTAAGCGTTGTGTCCTGACTTTTGTCCGAGGTGTTGCTATTTAGGTACTGTAACTTTTAGAGGAGGAAGTGTTAATGCTATGAACAAGATAATGGCAAGAAATGTACATCTCTAGTCAACGAGGTGATAGCAGTAGAAATGAGAGGTATCCGCATGGAGTTAAAGCTAAAATGAAGACTGTTTCAACCATAATTCTTTACTGTGCAGATATACTCCAACTATGTCAGACTACTTTGTGGGGTGATGATACCAGTCGTCTTTTAAGTATGACTTGGGCCCACAATCTTACTCCATCATCGTACGTTTTGTTACGACCAACCGAGTGGTGACAGGTCTTATATATATATCTGTGCAGAAATCCTGCCATAATGGGATGGTGATCTACCACTGTGTTTATAGTAAAACGATGTTCATTGCTGCATACGACCCGGGTACGAGTGTATGCGTGAAATTTATGCATAGAATAGAAACAACTTTTGGGAATGTCAGACAATTAAGAATGTACTAAGGTGAGGGAGAGATGAGTGTATATTGAGTTACTAGTAAAATCGAAGTGAACTGTTATCTTTACTGACGTCATTGGGCTAACTCTCCAGTGCACCGGGACTTCTCAAGTGAGCTGATAAAGCTTCTAAAGGAATTATTTCTCTGGTTTATCAATAATTCTTTTAGTGCGTAATGAAGCATTGAGCTGCTGCCTCTTAACGCATCTTTGACTCGTGATCATGCAACTGACTCGCAAGAGTTGCATGTTGAACCCGTGGTTTTAACCTGAGTTTGTTTCTCGGTCAATTATATCGTTAACACCTCTTTGACTCGTGATTATGCGTGTTGAACCCACTGTTTTAGCCACGGTTTATATCTTGTTCAAGTATGTCGCTAAGTCTGAGACGAATCTCTGATTCAAATTGAGCCACCGAGTTTGTACTATATAGCAAGCACTTCAGTGTCTTGCTGGCAGTTTAAGTTTCTTGATAATTCTGAGAGCGATCGCTAACGCTTTAAGTCGCCAGTCGCAATCAACTACAGAGCGTCGACGGTATCTCTAAATTTCCACATCCTCAGCTTCCCTACATACGGGCTCTAAAGCCTCTGTCATATGTTTTTTCAGCCCCTCTCAAGGTTAACCATTTTGACGGGCCAGGTGCAGAGGACGGAAGATATTAAATCCAGTAAAAAGAACACCTTAATAATTCAGTAGTCAATTAGGAACCCAACGGTGCTTGTCGTGGATAAAGAGTGCATGATGCATTTTGCCCACAGGGCTTGGCGTCCATCTGAATTGTAAAGTAGCGTACACCCCTCGTAAGGTAACACCCTCTTCCAGCCCTCTTCACCAATTCTGTCATTCGCTTTCACCATTTCACCTGTCGTACCCTTTAGCTTCGCCCCTAAACCAAACATTTCCACTTTCTCTTAACTTTATACATTCAACCCTTTTTTTTTTCCTTTGTTTTCCCCTATCTTCTTTTTCGTACTCTTCTTACTGCATGGTGCAGCAACTTGGCAACATGACCAGGGCTCTGCTGAAAAGCCGATGCTTGTGTGTGTGTGTGTGTGTGTGTGTTGTGGGTAAATACCTAATTACGTACATATTACTGTCTATTTTTCCTCCACACGAAAAGAGTGTTATCTCCATGGGGCACCATTTCTTGAACTTTCTCTAATATCATGAAACGTTTCAAGCTTCTGTATGCTGTCCACATTAGCAGCTTCATCATTCAGTTTATTTCAATCGTACAGTATTCTCACGCTATGTAAAAAAAGACTTCTATACATAATTTCTAATAAGTTTCTTTGATTTCATGTTATGGCCTCTCTAGGTGTTCCATGCTTACATCTCTCGCAGAACTGTTCTTTGTTTACGTCGTCAGACTGGTTTAGAAAGTTTGAAGGTTCTGATAAAGTTATTCCTAATTTTTCTTTCTTCCATGGTGAACATGTGTGTATGGGTACGTATGTCTATGTGTTTGTGTGGCGTGGGCATGTGTGTGTGTGCGTGTGCGTGT
Organism: Panulirus argus; assembly: GCA_038088735.1. Lineage (NCBI taxonomy): Eukaryota > Metazoa > Arthropoda > Malacostraca > Decapoda > Palinuridae > Panulirus > Panulirus argus. Next base: position 13,671 of record JAYMFT010381406.1, read on the forward strand.
TCTGTGTATATGTATTCTTGCGTGTCTACAGACACTCATTTCTGCATACAGATATGTTTATTAGTATATATTCAGATACGTTTATACCTATACTTTGTCTGTAATGGCGTGTATATTCTATTATGTTTAGGTTAATCTAACTTTATCTGTCTACATACATCGCATCTGTGGTACATGTTCCTAGATATGTAAGTGCTTGAACGTATGTATGTGTTGCACTGCAATTACATGCATTGCGCTTCAGTTACATGCATGCAAGTGCCTTTTCCAAGTGCATGCATGTCCGCCTGCGTGCAGGAGTATTCCCACGACTGTCTGCAACAAGATTCAATCCACATCTCATTGTCTACATGTTACTGTGGTTGAGTGCTTCCATGCCCTTTGTAATTTTGATCTTGCGTATTTAAGCATATTTATGTTGCCGATGTCGTGTTAGCAGTTACATATTTTCCTACCAATCAGCTCACGATTGGATCTCGTTTTTGTAAGTATGTGTATTTGTAACACACGCGCATGAGCCAGCACATACATCCGGTATCTCCCATACTTCCATAGGTAAGGCTGTGTTTCTACCAAGATATGTGAACCCCCCTTGTAGAGGTCATTCACATGGGCATCGCCGCAGGTAAAAGGCGACAGCTGTGATGGTTTAGCCAAAGGAAGAGAGAGAGCGAGAGAGAGAGAGAGAGAGAGAGAGAGAGAGAGAGAGAGAGAGACTTACAGATCTGCTCTTAGACATGTGTTGTGGGTATAGGGTGGAGTGAGGGTTGTGTTGGCACGCTGGACAGACACTCCGTAGGTGATAAATATAAGCGAACAGATGACCTGTGCAAATACCGGTGTCGCCGGGAGATCAGTTAACTCACCTACATGAATATGCACGGACACCCGTCCGTTCCAGCCCCCACGCGTTATACGTGGCCAATACGATGGTAAAAGAAATGTGCCCGCAAACACCGCTCAGGTTTTTTTTTAGAACAAACACGAAGGTAATGACAGATGTCCTGAGCACTCGACTTGCCATAAGAAGAACCAAAGGATCCGTGAACATGCTCACTCAACACTGGTTTGCTCCGTGTGATAGTGATGATCAACGTGAAAATGTGGATGGTAGTGATGATGAAGGCATTGATGACGGTAATGATTACCATCGTCATAACTGGTGGATTTCATTACGATAGACGACGAGAGCAAAAATGATAACGGGTGACGGTGAATAATCAAAACGTTTTAACAGATGAAAGCAAAAAATATGTCAGACCTGATGTTATAAGAATGAGATGAAGAGAATGACCGTGGATTCATAATGCTAGCTGCCCAAAGGACGACAGGATGTCAGAAGTAAAGTAACAAGAGTAAAGACGGTCCGTGAAGTACGTCAGTAGAGTAAATGACGGAGGAATTTCAGATGGATCGTCGTTTCCCCAGGAGTTCATGTGGCTAATGAGGTTTTGCAGCCAGCTGCCAAAATTCTTGTGAAGTTCATTTATTGGTTTATATTTTGGGGTGTTTTTTTGTTTAAGCCAAGGGCTTATTCTGTCAGTGGGGATATTTATCGATCTTTTCTCATTATTTTCCACCGGAGTAAATCTCATTTAAGAGTTCTAAGTGGAGTCATTTTTACTTCGGAATGAAGGGTATGTGTCTTTTTATTTGACGAATTTCAGCTGCATTGTCAAAACAATTTTATCATAAAGAAAAAGTACCACTTTTTACGTCTGGACGCATGGGGCAGGCAGATATAAATAAGACCCATATATATATATATATATATATATATATATATATATAGTTGGCTTACATCTTTACTTTGTGCATGTTGCAGCACATGAGACTCCATTTGAGTTCACGCAAAGTTAATTCACCTCGCGGGGCCTCCTTCATGCACAGTGGATTTCAAGGTGTTATGCTGGAGACCTGAATAACCACACAAGACGTAATCTCATTCGGTGCGGTCGAGGCCCACAGCAGGTCGTAAATGACGCCGCGATTAGTCTCGACGTCTCCCGAACGTGGGAAGCCATGTTATTTTACCATAAAGATTTCTCATGTTCTAGTGCTGAGGGTCTCACGGTGGCTTAGGGAATATATAAAAGTCTATTCAGTGGCGGACACTGTCAACAGTTTCCCAAGGTCTCAAGGGGACATCAAGTGTTAGATGTAGTGCAGACGTTATGTGGTTTAATGTAAGAAGGAGAACATGAGGAACCCATAATCAAGACAAGGATGCAACAATGAGATATCAGATAGAGAACTTTTAGGACGGTGCGGTTTAGAATGATAAGTGGGTATGATACGAGTCATTTAAACTCAGGTAGTTAGCGAAGACGAGCAAAAGTGTTGTTCACGTGATGACAGGGACGCTACCATAGATAGTGTGATGTGGAGCATCCAAGAGTGGAAGTGATATTATAGACAATCATTGCACAACCCGTGCACTCTACAGGATAGTGTGCAAGGTGAGTAGGTGAAATGTATTAATCATTTTGAACTTAGATATATTCTAAGGTTTTAAGGACCAATTTCGCCTCAACTAGATGGATATAGCGTTCGGATATGACATAAAACGATTTCGCACGAACCTGCAACGTGTAAGAGAGTAGAATGAATTAAGAACGATGCCGTTGCTAAATGCATATGCAATTATCTAATTGTTTGTGTCATGGATTATGAGAAATGATAATAATTCCATCAAAATCAGTTGATTAGAATGATTACGTCTAGATCACCTAAGATGTCGAGAGAAGCAAAATATTAGGCCTTAGGATATGTCTCAAGAGAACACAAGCGATATACCAGATGAAACAAATCCAGGAGTAGAAATACGTAGTTAACACGAATAAGACTCGTGCAAAATAAAAAGAAAAAGAGAATCAACGGTTCGTAATTTCCTTACTTAAATCTGTACTCGGTCTGTAGGCAAACAACATCGAAGATTGTTTCGTTGATCAACTACCACGTAGCAAATAACACCGTCACTATTGTGAAAGTGTTGTCCAGCATGCTTAACAGAGCTACGCCGTTTTCCCACAACCCACTGCGAAATTTTCGAAGCCCTGTTGTTTCATGATAAATTTCACTTCCCTTTTCAATAGCACGTACAGAAATGAAGATATGATAGTGCTAAGATGAAGAGACGAGACGAGAGGTGTCAAAGTAACTGTGACTTGAAAACTAATGAGGAAGAGGCAAGTGATTTGTCTAGATTCACTGTTGTTCATACTCCTAACCATCTCTTATTTTTCAGTTAATAGAAAAAATAAACCTTCTCAATAAAAAAGGGAAGAAAACAGTAAAGATCTGCTTGAAAACAGGGTACTTCATATATTCAAAATATGTATCTATTATTCATTTATTACACTGACAGTTATATTGACGAGAGGCCTTACTTTTCCTGCATCATACACACTTCACACACACACACACACACACACACACACCGAGCAGTCTCCTGTACCCGATGGAAACTTTCAACAAAGCTTCTTCAAATGCATTTAATCCTTCTATATGAACTGTTATCTCCAGGCTCACCGTGATATCCACACCCACTACTCCGCAGCACGTACGAATCCCATCCTTGTTTCGTGTTGCGTCGCCTCCCACCTCTCGCCGAGAGACGGTGACGGCTCGGTCCGGCTCACCGCTCCCTAACACAAAGCACCGTTCAGCTAAATTACGCGTGATATGGCACAAAGCTCTGTTGGACGCATCTAATGGTTCCCAAGCAAGTCGTAATCATCCGTCTTTACGGGACAGTTTGACCTTCTTGCCGAGTGGCATCTTGGGGGACGTCCCACAGCGCCGGACTGATCCTACGAAAATGTGGATACATTTTAAGGACCCACTTGAGGATATGTGGTTTTGAGGCTGATAATGCTATTGGATATTTTTACGTCTTCAGGTCCTTTGCTTGACACGGGACCTTGTCTTTAAGAGTACTACGTCACCCGTATATCTCATCACCTTGACTGTGAAATTCTTAATGAATGTAAACTCTTTTTTTTTTTCGATTATGAAATCTTACCGAAAGATAGATGTTACTACTTTGCAGACTGGCTACGGACGAGACTAAGTATATTATATGCAGTTTTTGAGCATGTGATTAGTCATCAACGATATTACGTGCAGTTTTAGCTGGTGTTCTGATCTTTCTCTGAATGCAGGAAATTATTCAGGTACCATCACACGAAATTCAGAAAGTTATAACATGCTTCCTAATAAACTTCAAGCAATGGCACTGAGTAATACGAAAGGCACACACACACACACACACACACACACACACACACACACACACACACACTTGGACCCACATGGGTTCAAATACTAGAGGCGTCGGTTACCCCGCCCTCGGGGCTGGTCGATAAATGGGTACCTGGCTTTGGTTGGGGCGAATGTGTCTATATACACCCATAGCGGTAAAGACATGATATATCTACACAAGGTTAAGAAACGAGGCAACACAAGTGTATGACTCCCCCCGTAACACGCAAATAGCAAACACGAATAATGATCACTCTCACGCACAAAGAGATGGATGGGAATACTGAGTGCTCCTACAGGAGCTACTAGTCTGAGAGCCTTTGACACTATACTTCATCAGAAGATAAGTGTCTACATAAATTGGACGTTGCTGACGGCAAACAGTTCTTCACGCGGATCAGTACCAGAGTAACTACAGGACACGATCAGCAGCTGAGCAAGAGGCTGGTAAAAGAGGGATATAAAAATATTCTGGTTTAGGACAGTGGAGGACTGAAATGGCTTAAGCAAGGAAACTGCAAAAGCAGGAGGCTCACAAAGAGAATGACACACACACACACACACACAGAGGAACCCAGTTCATACCTCCTTTAATTACCAGCACAAGTACTCTGTATGGATCGGCGGTTACTGTTATCACTACGGCATCTCGTCACAGCGGTCTCATCGCAATGGGAGTTTACGGCACAAGTTTATCACAGCATCATTACCGCTGCCCAGCACCAGCATATATCATTATACCGTATCTGGCACGCGTGAGAGTTTGAGAGGCGCACGACTGTTCACACAACCTTGTATAATACTAATGATGCAAACACGTTACCGATACCATGTTTACCAGGCTAGAGTTATGAAAGGAATGTATAAGCCGAGAAGGCTCCGCCGTTAACGCATACTTTAAAGCTATCATAGCGGTTATATTTAAACCCGAATGCCGAGAGAATACCAACAGATTTTAAAGTGACGTTTATGGATATCGACCGAAGGTCCCGTCCAATTGAGGTTTTAAGAGGTGAATTTCAGTACACAGTAGCAAGTTTTAATAACCGCTCCTTGAAAAAAAAGATATATATTTATAGATAGATACATATACAGATAAATGGGTAGATATAGATAGATATGTGTGTGTGTGTGTGTGTGTGTGTGTGTGTGTGCGCTTGTATGTTTGCATGTAGCTATTTTTCCCCAGTATGACACCAGATTATCTTTTCCGTAATCGTCCTTTGTGGTTAATGTATTGGTTAGGTTATTTTTGTGTCATTTGGCTGTCTATATACCGCAAAGATACTGTCATTTAGTCTAGATAAGTGAACGAATTGTACACGGTTTCCTAGAAGTGTGGATCCATAAGGAAATATGCACCTATTTTTCTTTATTCATTTATTATCTAAATTACACGACATTACCAGCCACAGGCATACAGTCGTTTGAGCGACAGTTTTTTTTTAACGTTTCTTAATTACGGAAACGCCGATCGGAGAGCATGCATTCTGAACGTTTTTTCGTGCAATAACTGGCATGTCTCACTCTGGCATTTTTTCTGAATCGTGTAGCAACGTTATTTCCACCCTTCCTTGGTAAACTGTGCCATCAGGGTGGTTTCTTCCCTAATGTACTTAAAGCTAACAATAGATTTGCTTGTTTATCTTCAAGAAAAATATATAATGTCTATTTCCTCTATGGATCCAGATATTTGTGAAACCTTGTGTCATAATTAGAAATATGTCGTTATACTAATGACAGGATAACTTAAAAATAATGTTTTCTAATTTGACAGTGATAGTAGTCTTTTCATAGGAATTGATATTGACTGTTCACACTTAAAATGATTTTGTGATAAGCAACTTTCGGTAGAAAAAATCTAGTATTGCAGTAGTGTTAATATTAAAATTATCATACGCAATTCTTGATTATCTGTGACCCAACCGTTGTATTTCGGCTTTTATAATAATATGCACACACCTCCTTTGGGTGTACAAACGTGCATATTAGAACACACACTGTCAGTGTCAATATCTCAGACAAGCAACTGTAAACACAGTGCACATGCAGATGTATCACAGACACATGCGACCACTTGTACGTATGGGCGCTCACGCTGGCACGCAAATGAGTACATACGTATATAATGTTTGGAGGGGCATATGTCTACACATGCAGACACACATTAACTTATATCAGAAAGGATGCTTATAAAATGTATACACATATATTGATTCTCCAATGTGCTAAGAACGGTCGAGCTTGCAGTATATGTAAATACTCACTCATTCAAACACAGATGATGTACTCATGAGTCCATGAACGAAGACGCTGGACAGATAGCGAGATATTGAGAGATAAATTACGACTGAAGTGAGATAAGGACTAACGTACTGTAGCCAACGTGTGGGGAACGAGACAATAGATCACGACAGTTCTCTACGAAATTTAATGGATCAGGCAAATCCACAATGATATGTGGTAAGATGCAGCTTTTCTTTTTTTTAGCAATTTGCCGTTGCTCAACGTTATGAACTGCAATAAGTATACAGCTATAGATAGATAGATAGATAGATAGAAAGATAGATAGATAGATAGATAGATAGAT
>JAYMFT010381417.1:0-20522 GCA_038088735.1 Panulirus argus
ATATATATGAATGAGAGAGAGAAGAGAGAGAGAGAGAGAGAGACAGACAGACAGACAGACAGACAGAGACTTCAATTTTGTGAATTCATTTGATAGAATGAAAGGAGGTGACTGCAGTATCATTGGAAACCGTCTTAGAGCACGTCTTGCCCCTCATCATGGGATGCGTTCTGAGAGTCTGACAGCCTCTCACGTACCATCTCTTGGCCATCAAGCAAACACCTGCAGCGGAGAATAAACTCGTCATATTCAGAGCCACTGATTCAGCCTTTGACGTCACGTCACTTCATAATTAGCGTTTATTTCTGGATTCAGTGGATACAAAGCTGTCTTAATACATCACTCCGAGTAAGACCAGTATGTAAAAGTTTGATTTACTATTGTCTAGCTACTGCCAAGTGAGGCAGGTCTCGGCAGTATTTTGGGATTTTGTCTCGTTGCTTTTAAAGACGACGCGACTTCAGCGTCAAGGAATTAACGTTACATTTCCCCTCCTGTAATGCACGTCCAGAGAGTCTCACCGGAGAGTCTGATTTGGCCTGATATGTCAGCATTCTTACATTGAAGCGAACCAAGGATGAGCCACCGTTTTTTTTTCTTTCTTTTTTTACCCAATCTCATCTGCGTCAGGAAAGATGAAAATAAGATGGCTGATTTGACATTTTGACTCGTTCCCCTTGTGACTCCGAGATTCACTATCTGTTCATCGTCCGTTATGAAGCCAAGATAAGAGCAAGTGGTCGGTACATGTCGCAAGACTCCAAGTGCCATTCGGAAGACATCACCTCCACAGCGACCATGGTGTGAGGTCATTGGATGTTTTTACTTCGTCCAGGAAGTTAGAAGCGGATTCTCTTCTTATTATAAGTTGCTTCTGAAGTTATACAGAGATCGCTGAAGAGTTATTTCTTTTTCCTGTCGCTAAACGGATGTAACGCTATACAGGACGTGCAACATCAAGCAACACATTACACGCCACACTTCACTTAACACTTATGTACACACAGGAAACTACATCTCTGAACCATTTCTGCTTTCCTGATACTCTGATGAAGATAATCACTCTCCTTTATCTTGCGAACAGCCCTGCTGTCTTATGATTACGAATTCGGAAGATGAGATACGAGAGTGAAAGTTTGTCTTAGAGCGTTGCCTGATTAATTCCCCCCAAAACAAAGGACGCTGGTTCACCAAGCAGTCCCCCTCCCTCACCTCGACTCCGGAGCGAGTGACAAGGAACAAAGAGGAGCGAAGGCAGTAAATACTGCCCGCATGACGCTTCGTGAAATCTTTTAATCAACAGAACTGACGCACTTTGTTTATGTTACCCTGATATCTCTCCACACGCTGATGATACAGTCAGTGTGGCTGTGTGCTGGATAGCAATTATCCAATGTAAGATCACCCTGTTAACATTACTGAATGTGATATCCAGGTAGAATTATTTCATTGCAGTCGTAAATGTGATATTAAGGCAGAATTATTTCATGGCAATCTTATATGTGATATCAAGGCAGAATGATTTCATTGCAATCTTGAATGTGATATCAAGGCAGAATTATTTTATTGCTCTCTTATGCATACGATATGATGATTTCACAGTGATATGCTATACATACGTTACCCTGGAGGTAGAAACATGTATATCACTCCCGACGCGTCTGTATGCCGAGCCCCGGGTAAGGTAGTATCAGATACAGCGTTGGATTTGGATAACCCACGTGGAGAACCAGCTCTGGCCAAGGAAAGTTCAACTGTCAGGGGAGGCCGATGGGCCTCTGGTTTTTATCACTGGCGATAGCGGGTTCGGGCCTCGGATCCTGCCCACTGCTCTATGTCCTCGGGAAAGCCCTGGTCGCAGCAGCCGCCGCCGCCTCCTGCCGAAGGTGATGCCAGCTTGTGGCCGCATCATTCCAGCCCCTGGAGGAGAGAGAGCTAGGTACTGGCAGGCGTTCATCGGATCCGAGTGATGGCAGTGTTAAGGTGGATATCGGTTTTCAAACGCTATTCTGAACGTGGTTTTTAGTTGCCCAGTGTGAAATAAAACCACCGCAGGTTTTAGAATTCCTGAGCGACAACACTCTCGTTTTGTCCTTCTTGGGTTCGCCTCGATGGACTAGCGGAGGCTAACTAGCAAAAAATAGGTCACATGTCTTTTTTTTGCGATTTTGGACATCTTTGAGACGTCCCGCCCCTCCCTTCTCAGTACGCCCTCATCACAGTTTATGCACAAAAAATCACATAAACTGTCGGCAGATCTAATCTTCGAAGCTTTTGCCCAGCCAGTAGTTCTTGATGTAGAAAATGGAGCAGAGTCAGGTACGCGGTCCAGCCGGTGTATCAACAATATAAATCAGATCTGGAAAGGGAAGTGAAAAAAAATGGTCTCACCTGTGGCCGGGGGCAGGGGTCGTCTGCTCGTCCGGCCTTGAGACCTACCTGCCACCTCCCACAAAAACCAGACCACCGCCCCCGCCCGGAGCCGCCCTTTCCGTCCTTCACCCACTCCCACACTCACCTATAGCCCAGCTCACCTGGATCGCCACTCACCTATAGCCCACTTCACCTAGATCATCACTTTCCTATATCGTACCTCACCTAGATCACGGTCATCTGTAGCTCAGCACATCTAGATCACAACTCACCTATGGCCCAGCTTATCTAGTTCGCCACTCATCTATAGCTCATCTCACTTAAGATCCCCCATCTACGTATAGTTCAGCTCTCCTGCGTCCCCAATCACCTTCAGTCCAGGTCATGTAAATCTCCGCTCCGTGCCTGCATGTGTACGCTTCCCGCCCACCCACCTGGGGTTCCTTCTCAGGTACATGTTCTTACTGGCATCGATCCTCAAACTCCCCGTAGTCCCACCTATCTGTATTTATCAACTTACCTGAGAGTACCACTGGCCTTGATCCGTACTCACCTAGCTTCCTACTCACTCAGGGTCCCACTCAGGTAGATTTCTATTTCCCTGGATGCTCATATAGCTAGATCCCCACCCAGAGTTTTTTTCTGTTAAATCAGATTTCCACTCATGTAGATTTTCGCTCGACTTGCATGCCATTCACGTAGGGTACTAATAAGCCAAACTCTCCCAAAATTCCATTTGATGATTCTTACTTACTCAGGAAATCACTTATCTGGATCCCCAACTTTATCCTTTCTCGTCTCTATTCTTGCGCATTCCTACTCAAACTTAATCAAATCCTCAACATTCTTACTCAGATTCCAGCACGGAATCCGCCAAGGCTCACAGAAACAGTCAGTTAAATCACGTCTGCCTACATTTTGATTCATTTAGATTCCCACCCTCCTAAATTCTGACTAAGGTAGACTATGAGTCACCTAGATTCTCCATCACCTTGATTCCCCACTCACCTGGATCTCCAGTCGTCACCTTGTCATACATTCACCTACTCTCACCTCACCTGTCACCATACCTGTCCTTTATTTGCATAAACTTCCTCCCATTCAGTCTTCCACATTGCCACTGTAATGAAACCTGTACTCATCTGCGTCTAGACTCGTCTAGATCCCCTGTCACTTCGTTCCCCGCTTATCTAGATAACCTTCTACCTATCCCTACGTTGCCTGTATCCCCACCTACCAAGATTCACACTCTCGTAGATCTTTAATCACCATAAACAATGCCTCACGTAATCTCTCTTGTCTCACCATGTCACCATTCTCTCAGATCCTCCACTCACCTAGAATCACACTCACTTAGGTTCCCTCTTATCTAGATCCCCACTCATTCACTCTCTTGTGTCAACTACACCTTGTCTCACATAAGCCCCCTAATCACCTTTCCTCACACCAAATCTAATCTCACAGTCACCAAGCCTCACACTCGTCTTGTCTGAAACTCACCTGATTCAACATTAACTTAGTCTCGCACTCATCTAGTCTCATACTCGTCTCATGTAACAAGCACATAGCGTCACACTCACCGTGCAAAGTTGAGAGTAACTATTCCCACACACCGCGTCACACGTCCATCTTGTCTCAGAGTAACAGGACTCGACGCTCCTTTAGTTCCACAGTCACCTAGTATCACCCTCACCTACTGTCACACTCACCTAGTCGCACTCTCAACAAGTCTTCACCTTCACTCATAGTAGTCTCACACTCATCTCGTCTCACACTTACCCAGCCTCACACTCACTTAGTCACACTAGCTGTTCCACCTGTCAAACTTTACGTCAGCATATTGTGACGCCTCTTGCCTCTCTCCCTAGCGCGATAGTATTCTCCCTAGCCCGTAGGTGTTCTCCCTTGACTGTGGGTATTTCCCTTAGGCCTTTCTTGTTCTTCCTGAACCATGAATATTCTCCCTGACCTGTGGATATCTTCTCTGACCCATGGGTATTGTCGATAAAACGTGGGTATTCTCCCTGAACTGTATATATTCTCCCTAGCCCGTGGATGTTCTCCCTAACCTATATGTATTCTCCCTAGCCCGTAGATACTATTGTGCGTTGTTCGTCGGGTTTCTTCCTGTCTCTTAATGCCGTAGACTTATAGTCTTTTTCACTCCCTCGGAGAATTACAATTGAGTTCCTTTCACCCTTCGACCTTCCAGGCTTCTCAGCGAAGCGCACATCTACTTCAAGCGAAAAAAATTCCAGGCATGTTCTACTTAACGATGCTGCCTAGTCTTTCTTGGAATATCCTAATTACGCCCGAGTCCAGCAATCATCCCGCTTGTGTGACAGCTCCCCAAAGAATTCGTAATCCAGCAGTCCCTTCTACTCCATGTCTTTGTTTGCCTCCCCTCGTCATGTCAGTCCTTTCCCACATCTTTGGCAGTCTTCGAGGCGCACTGAGTTGGTTGACTGGTTGGTTCGTTGGACGGGTCTCCCAACTGTCATGGTCATTAGGGCAGTCAGAGCCATTATATAATCACCAGCTTAGAAATCTAAAAGCGCTTTCTTCAGGTGTTAAAGGTAACTCGTAAACCGCATGCGACTCACTCTACGTTATATATGGCCCGTGGCTGTACAGTGTCGACCCCAAACTTTTACTCTTTTGACTTGTCTCCTGACACGTCCTGGCGCACGACAGCATTGTCATGCACGCGACATCGCAGACTCGTTACCCTTAATGCCATGCTGTCCGTCAGTGTCGTACTACCGTTCATTTAGCTGGGGCTTTTGGGAATTCAGTTGTCCCGTCCTCTGAATGGCTGCTTCTGATGAAACTCCAAAACGATCTTCAAGAGACATGTTGACGGTACGGACTTAAAGTAGCCTTATGAATAACATAACATAACGAAGAACGTATTTATGGCGTATGTGAAACGAACGTATGTATAATGCGAACGTGAGGCGAACTTATTTATGATGTGAACGTAAAGCAAATATATGTACTATATGAACGTGATGCAAGCAAAGGAACAATGTGAACGCGCAGCAAACGCACGTATAGTGTGAACGTGAAGAAAGCGCATCCATAACGTGAAGAGGAGAACCTGCAGCCAAACCAAGAGACGCCAAATTTCTGGCCTGTGATGTTTTCGCTTCGCGGTTGACGGTCAGAAGGCCGTGCGCGAACCTAATCCTCACTTCGCCCTCGCCACCACCGCCCAGGCCACGCAGGAACGGCTCCTTTCTCAGGTTTCTCGTCGTCGTCAGATTAACGGAGCCTTCAGTGTGTATTACAGCTGCAGGTAGGTAGGCAGAGGGAGAGCGAGGGAGGAATGACTACTTGGCCTGAACGTCCGTAATTTTCGTCTTCCGAGCTGTTGTCCAACGGCCAAGCTCTCCGACACATACACACTGCTCATTGGAACCATTCCTTTGTCGTGGTAGTTCTTCCTTATGATATCCATCAGACGGTCAGTCACTGCAGTCAGTGTAATGCGAAACCCGAGACAGCATTTATGGTATTTATATTTCCCCGACTTTGGATAGTTCCTTCTGACGATTCATCCACTTTTTCATCGGGGTCTGGCGATAATCTCTGCGAGTAGGTTCATTCCGAAGGGTTCACGAGGCTAAAGGTAGATTAAACGTGGACGGAATCCGAGATAAAACGCGAGTCACGTGCACAAAAAAGAAAAAGTTCTTGTCGCCCTCTCAGAAGTTTCTTATTCTATTCACCAAGAGTTTATGATCCCCAACAACTAAGTGAAAGTCTTCCAATTAACTTCTGCGATTTTGTGATATATCTTTTTCGTCGTCTTATATATGGAATGATTTACCAACACTGTATTCCATTCTTAACAGAAGAGCTGTACCTGCGAAAGAAATAGTTCCTCTAAAGAAGCCAATGATTATGGGATTTTTTTCAAAGATAACAAGTCTCTTGACTCTGTTAAAGATTCAACATAAACGGGAGCTCTCCACTCTGAGGCTGTGCACCTGATAGTGGCCTCAGTTGTTCAGACTTTTAACAGACGTGTTGAGTTACACGATGCAAAGTTTCTTACCTGGTTTCTGACCCTGCAGTCCCCTTACCGCACCCTTTCCTTCCTCGCCCTGAAACCCAAGACAGATTTCCAAAGCCACCTCTTAAATACGGTCGGGTTATAACAACATTTCTCTCTCTACCCGTCGGGTAAAAAAAGAAAAAAAGATATGAGCCACTTAAACCCTCCCGTCCCGGGGTACAGTCTCACATTCTCACAAACATCCTATTTCAGTTACGCTTTTTCACCAAACTCTCTTGCCACTTGCGAGATTCCTTTTTTTTCTTCTGACTATGGCTTTCTCCCTACCTCAAACTACCTCACCCTCCCTCTCCACCTGCCGACTCCCTCAACAACCCCTCCCGTCCCGTCTCTCTTCCCCCTGGTGCTGGCGTTGAGGTAGCCCCGTCTACCGAGGCTACATCCCCCTGCCCTCAGCCTACTTTCTGCGCAGCTGCGTAAGGGACAGCGGGTTACGTTTCAGGAGACAAGCCGAGCAATCACCCAGCAAGACGGGCGTGTCTCCCCGTTCTCGTCCAAGGGCCTGCGAGGCGTTCATTCCTCCCGAGGGAGGCTTTCATTCGTTTTCGGAGGGAAGCGTTCTTTTTCGTAACGAAATCGTTCGTATTTTCTAAGGTAATTCCTTTTCTAGAGGGTAGTTCACTGTACCAAATAAGACATTAATTTTTCACTAGAAAAGGCTCGTTCATTCATCTATCTAACTACTTCTTTTTTTTATATTTATAGAGAGACGTTTATAGACACAGGACGGTATTGTGTCAAGAAACAGGCATCGGCAACTCTCTCATTCCCACAGAAATTTACATATCAGAAGATACTTCAGTTTGCTCGTCTTTTTCCCCCGTTATGTCCTGATTTAGAGCTTAAACTGCGGCTCATCTTCACGCTCATCTTCATTAAAGTGATGATTCTCTCCCCTTCCCCTGCTGGACACAGCCCCGGTAAGCTGGACTCCCCAATTACGAGTAATGAGCTCTGCGTCTTTAATTGCTAGTTTCTCGAAGTGCTTTAATTGCTAGTTCGTCGGGGGTGCTTTACATACGGGTTCAAGGCTAGTGACTCGGCGGCCCCCGTTGTTATGGAGAGTGCGTAAAGTCTGGGTGGTCAGAATGGCTTACTCAGACCTACGCGCGTATGTATGGCTCCACAGACCAAGCAGGAAAGGTCAGAGAAAATGTGGTGTCTGAAGGCGTTGTTGCTGGACGGTGGTGAATATGCCTCAGAACTATCGTTTGACTCTTGAAATATTCCTGCTCCATATTTCTCTGACATATATTTGTAGGTATGTATGTCCACACACACACACACACACACACACACACACACACACACACACACACACACACACACCTGAGCGTAAACTTTAAGTTACTGAACCAGTTTGATGATGTCAAGAGCTAACTGTTCCCTGAAAGGTGCGTGGATGCAATCACCAGGGACTCAAGTCCTCATTTGTGATGAAATGTGAACTGAACCAGAGTAATGTCTTTCGTTCATCAGCGAAAGCATCAACATTAACGAAACAGATGCTTGAAACCGGCTTTTATAGCTAGAGGAAGAAAAAAACTTGTGGATTCAGAGTTCCTTTTTCGTCAGCTTCCCTTAAAAAACTAACCACAAGAAATATGAAAGACGCGGTACTTACCCAATCCCTGTAGCGAAGAAGATGACCTTTAATTACACAGAAAACGACCAGTGAAAGCAGTCCAGACCAACAGAAATATCGACCATCCACCCACGTGAAGTACGGAGGTCTGGACTATGGTCGAAACGCTCACTCTGCAGTTTCCAGCAGGAGGCCCTCTGCTTTCCCCCTTATGGAAGGGTATGAACGGCTTTCCGGGCTCTGCAGACGCGAAGACAATAGCCGAATATATCTCGATCACAGGACGAACAAAGGCCGCGCTAGATGTCAGCACCTACCTCCTCGTCGGGTCCTCCCCTGACAAATAGCTGTGTAATGAACCGACCAATATGGAAGGCGCGGGTCACCGGTAACGCCGGCCCTCGTAACAGACAAAAGAACCGCGTGCAGCTTACACGTAGCCCAATTACACGCTATTTCACGCCCCCCGGTGACCTCGTGAAAGAGTTTAATTACTATTTAGCTTATGGTTAGTTCGTGTTTACCATTGTTCGATATCTCCGAGAAAAGGAAGAAAAAAAAATTAGTAATTAAGCCTGGAAACTGGTGAGATAAACTATGTCAAGAACAGATGCAAGAACCGTCGATGAGGAATATGGTACCGGTACTGGATTTAATCTCCTTCTTCGTTCATCTTTTTCTTACATATATTATTAGATATTAATTTTCACACACACACACACACACACACACACACTTGATCATAGCCCTTAAATTTTTGAATCAAGTTGATGATGTCAACAGAAACTTGTTACAAAAAATGTCAAGAAGTACATCGTACAGTACAAGAGTAATGGGTGAATGGGATAAACTGAATGAGGAAATTGTGAAAGTCGACAGTTTACGGAAGTTTAGAAAGTCGTATGATAGAGAAAGTTCAAGAGATGGGGACCCCTCCAGTATGATACTTCCTTCCCGTGCAGTAGAAATCGGTAATTATGCAAGCACGACATCCAGCCAGCATCTGAAACGTATAAGAGAGCAAGGTCTGAGCAGAGTAAGATAAAGAAGAATGAGCGGAGAAGCTATGAAAAAATATCGCGAACAAAAAGTCCAATATCAGGGCGAAGGGATGCAGAGGGTAGAGTTGCAGACAACGATGTAAAGATATGCAAGGAGCTGAACGAAAAGTTCAGGAGTTTTTTGTATTTCACAGTGAAAGACACTACAAACCCTATCGCCAGGGAGAGAAGACTGGAAAGAGGTCTTGGAAAAATCGAAGACATTAGAAGAAAAGACATAGGCTGGCTATTAAGGGGCTTGGATCCACAAAGCTCATGACCCGATAAAGTTTCTCTACGTGTGATTGGAAACATGTGCAAGTACGCTTCATAGACCGCCTGAAATATTGATCAGTACATAACTGGAGGAGAGTAGAGAGCCAGGCGAGTGGAAGAGAGCAAATGTCATGCCTCTCTAAACATAGGAGGTCGGGAAATGGTCCTGAAGTACAAATCAGTCTCTCCGGCGAGTATGGTACGTGAAACGTTGGAGAAGGTGATCAGAAAGAAAATAGATGAGTAACTTGAAGGGGAGAAAGACATAAGAGAGATAGACTACCCATATTTAGGGACGTGAAGTCATGCGTATCAAATCTTTTCGACTTCTATTAGAGAGTGAGCCCCACTCTCAAGAAAAGAGAGAATGTGTAAAGTGAGTGCGTTCTGGACTGACAGAAAGCGTTTGAGCTGTGCCATGTAGGAGTTTTGGTAAAGAAAATGGATATTCAGTTAAGAGTAAGGGGAAGACTCGTTCAGAGGATAAGAAATTCCCCTGGTGATGTGGAACAAAGGACAGATGTCAGAGTATATTTTTCAAAATGTGTTGGGGTTCACCGGTGGCGTGCCACAGGGGTCTGGACGTGGAAACCATTGATCTTCTTGATCTCTGTAAATGAAACGCCGGAATGACTGGACTATCGCCTGAATATGTATGCTGATGATGGCCAGGTTCATGAGAGAAGAATAATGAAATGACTAGGGTTGCGTCAACTTACAGAGTGACCTAGACAGACACCAAAGCTGGTATGATACATCGTTGCTGCAGATAATCACGAGTAAACGTAAAGGAACGAGGTTGGGATACAGTGAAAGTAAGCCCCAATAAGGAGTATTATCTAACAGGCACTAAGTTACATGAATCTGCGTGTGAGACGGACTTGGAATTCTACATTGTACCTAACCTGTCGCTTTTAAGTGGATAGATAAGTAAATGTTCCACAAATGATTGACAACATACACTAGGCCAGAAGTAGAATACGCTTCTCCAGTTTGGTCACCGCATTTAAAAACTTAAAAAACACAAGAGAATGTCCAGAGGAGGGCAATAAAGATGATACAAGAATTAAGAGAACTGAGTCAGTGGGAGGTGAGAGGCCATGAATTTTCCCGCCATGTTAATGGTGGACTATTGAGGGAGAACAGTGTCACTCTGCTAATCTCTTCATTTCTCGCTAGACAAAGATCTTTGTAGCTTGTAAGCTACTGTAATTGAGATGGGTATATGGCTACTGGTATTGCATTGCAGGATACCTACATTTTCTTTCAGTTTCCCTTTTAGTTTCATCAGTACATTCTACTTCTAATATACATTCTATTAAATCTGTAATTAAGCCAACTGTTACCACTACCGCACAGTCATTATTTGCGCTGCCTGTGACTCCAGACAATTCATACACTCTGACCTTCACACAGATACATCTGAAGTGTGTACCACCTGTAACTCTTAACATAATATCATAGCACCTCCACCAGTACTGCTAGTCATTGTTTTTATGACAAGAATTGCAATTCTCGCAGACGTTAAGTGTGAAGGCATACGTTCTGATGTTAGCGTTAGGGCACATCTTTTGATGTTATCACTTCTAAGTACAGCTGCTTCGCTTAACAGGCACTTTGAAGCTGTCTTCACCCCTACATTTTAGTATTAAACTGTCAGTTTAATGCCCTGCTTATGTGAGGGCAGCAGCTACCAGGTCAGTCTCTTTCTAGTGCTGCTGCTGCTCTTCTGTTGGCCCTTCACCTCCGTCCCAACACATCCTCCACATTTCCCCACACACACACCGACTCCCACATACCCTCTACCGTTACTTTACCCATTTCGACCAGGCGTCCCGCGTCATTATGTCCTCCTCTACCTCAGTTACCTCTGTGGTACCCCAGCCACGACCATACCACCGCCTCCATCATTCACGATGGTACTCCCTCAGCCACGACCATAGCGCCTTTCTCCTTACCCCTCCATCGCATATGGTAGTACTCGTCCACCTTACCAACCTTGCTCCAACCCAACCACGTCCCTCTCTTCCTCCCTTCCTCCCTCCTTCTCCTCCTTCTCCTTCTCCTCCTCCTCCTTTTCCCAGCCTCATTTCACTGCGGCACTTCCCCATTTCCTTACCGTTCCACTTCCCTCCGCTCCCGGCGTTCTACGGGGGCGGCCATTCCCCGGTCTTATGACTCAATCAGAATAAGTTTCCGTTCATTACGGGGCGGAGGCTCCAGCTTAAAGTATGCATAATTGGTCACAGTCGTTAGGGCTGTGGCGGAGACCCAGACGAGGGTGAGTTTCTCTTACTTACCTTCTCAGCAGTTAAATGCTAATTGCCTTGTTTAGTCATTAGAGCAGCGGGCATTCCCTGTGTGCAATCAGAATTACGTTTGCTTGTCCTCTTCACTCACGTCTTAATGGCCGTGTTCAGTCAGCATTTCATACTTTATTTTGTGTTTTACCGGTTATTTCCTTAAGTGGATGAGAGACCCTATCGCAGTAGTCTCAACTTGGGTCGGAAGTCTGACCTCTCTCTGGGCTGTGAGGTCTTGGAGACAGTCTCCCCCCTGATCTCAAGGGCCATAGAGACAGTGGGAACGTGCATGGCCTAAGAACCATATTGACCATCTTGGAGGAGGAGTTCGAGACTGGTGGTTATGACCTGACGCAGGCGGCCTTAATGACCCTGGGAAGTAGGCAATGCCCAAGGGGCAAATAACTGAGTAGCCAACTTAACCAGCCCCATGATAGGTATTCCAAGGTCAGTAACCTGCATCGTAAGGATTGCTTAAAAGTATGACGACAGGAATCATCAGACGGGAAGTATTCTTCATACGCCACTGCTCACCAGTTTTTTTATCCCTTCAGACGTCTGTCAGTCTGTTCCCAAGAATAACTTCTGTGGCCTGAATGCTATTGTGATTAAGATGGGTATTTGGCTACTGGTACTGCACTGCAACAATACACGTACAGTTTCTCTCATTTTCCCTTCTTAGTTTCATCTGTATATCTTACTTTTAATATACATTCTGTTAAGTCTATGATGAAGCCTACTGTTACCACTACCGTACAGTCATTACTTACATTGACTACGATTCCGGGCAATTCGAAACACCGTGACCTTCACAAACACATCTAATGTCACTACCATCTGTAACTAAAGCTTTACATATTATTGCCTCCACCAGGATTTGTTTAGAAGCTTTTAGCATATCAAGAATTCGTTCTAACTTTAACAAAATACTGTTCTTCACGTAAAGGCCGAAGCAAGAATAAGGTATCTTTAAACATATCTTGAACTGATTTTTGTTATGAAAATGTTGGTCATACGTGAATATAGGGGTCAGCGGATGCCTTTCACTCTTCAGAATTTTCTTAGGTTTGATTTTATCCCCCATTTTGTATAATTATCTGTTCATAGGGTGAGTGGAGGGGGTTTAACACTCGTGTGTGTGCGTGGTGTTTCTTGTACTGTGTGGTGGTGAGCATGAGAGGCCTGCAGATGGCTAAGCGTAAGTTCTAATAATGATCGCGACAGTGATACTGAATACACACACACACACACACACACACGCACATTATTTTCTTCGTATGTCTTTATTTTGTGTTCACAAATAACCGTATTCTGCTCGACAGTTCTGGTCCTCGTTCAAAAATATATATATATATATTTATTATTTGCACAGAGCATCGTGTCGTCTGCAACGAGACTGGCCGGCCACAGACGCGTCAGTCGTCTCCCCGGGGTCTCTCTCTCTCTCTGTCTCTCTCTCTCTCTCTCTCTCTCTCAGAGCAGAGGGCTGTTAACACCCACCCTCCCCCGTAAATCGCTGCACACGAGTCAGGACCCGAGGAGAGAGATGGTTTATCTTTGTGACAAAGCGTCGCGCGAGCGCTTTAATTTCGCCAGCTTTAAGGCCCCTCAGCATTTCATTAAGAGAACTAACGAGCTTTACGTCATCAGCGCACATCGCGCGCCTCCGCCCGTCACGTACCGCAGCGGCAGCAGCAGCAGCAGCAGCAAGGCTGGCTGGACTTCAGCTAATTCCATTCACAATTCGCCACGCCCGGGCCACGCGGACGGACGTGCAATCCTGAAGACCCCGAGAAGCCGTCGCGTCGCAAGCTTTAGCCCCTCGCAAGCTTTAAAAGCTTGGGCATAATTACATCAGGCCAAACGACCCTCTTGACGCAGGCGTATCGACACCTCTTCATCCCCGTCAAGAGCCCTAACGAGACAGGAGGTTTTGTGAATTCCATTCACAATTCGCCATACCTGAGTGGGCTCATCCTCCACCTGCAGCGCCTTCATTAGGGGACGTCACCATTCTGGTCCTCACCTGCAGGAAGCCGGAGGACCCGGCTGCATTTGGGCACGTTCGGAGCAGAAGGGAGAAGGAGGGGGTCCGATGGGGGGGGGGATTGTGTGGGGGGGGAGGAGGCATCGCGCTGGTAACCCTGAATCCTGGGAGATGGTCAGGAGCCTTAGGAGATGACTAGGAGCGGTTGAAGATGGTTGGGATTGCTGGGAGATATTCAGGAGCGCTAGGAGATAGCAAGGAGTGTTGGGAGACAGTTGGGTTCGTCGAGAGATAATTAGGAAGCCTGGGAAATGATCAGGAGTGCTGGGAGATAAATAGAAATGGTGGGAGATATCTAGAGTAGTAAGAGCTGACCATAACTGTTCAGAGAGGGGCCAGGAGTGCTGGGAGATGGTCAGGAATGCTGGGAGAAGGCTGAAGTGCTAGCAAACGGTCAGGAGTGCTAGGAGATGTTCAGAAGTGCTGGGAGATGCTCAGAAACGCTGGGAGTAGTTCAGGAGTGCAGAGGTAGTCATAAATGTTAAGAGGTGGTCAGGAGTTTTGGGTGATGGTTAAGAGTGCTTGGGGAGGGCTAGGAGTACTGGTAGATGGTCATTTCACAATCATAACATTGCTCATCCTTTTACTGGAGGATTCGCGAAACAGAACCTCCAGTTCAGGGTATTGTTTAATCGGAATTTTCCCAACTAGCGTTACAAATTTCTTACATATATCTATGAATACATTATACATTACGTAACCCAAGATTACCTGCTTCACAAAACGTATGGGTGTCGGACAAGCCTTTATCCTAATACTCGATACGTACATGAATATTCCACTGTATACCTATTCTAAAATGAAGAAGATGCAATGTTGGATAATGCATCAAGAGGAAACGGCAATTAAAAACGATGAGTGTTCAACACATACCGTGTATTGAGGATGGCGTAAGATATGTAGTGACCAGGCACAGCAGAATATTATTGCGTGATAGTTTAATATTCTACTGACAAAGGGGAACTTCACGCCACACAGCAAGGACTCTAGCAGCCATATACAGGGATACATTACTAGGCTCATGTACGTAATATGTTTGTACGTTTAGCATTGGCTTCCTCTCTGAGACCCAGGTATCAGCGTATTTGCTTGGTCCAGGTCCTAACGTGCGTTTCCCTATTCTCCCTCCGTCAGCTCATAAACCTGTCATGCCTTCGGAAAATCAGGTGATAAGGATGAAGACCACGGCAGAGCATTAGTTTACCGGAGGCCGCTAAGGATCCGAGAAGGGTCAGAAGGAACGCAGTCCCTTTGGTATTCATGTACGAGAGGCCTTTGGCCAAAGAACAACCCTGACTCGTCAGGCTATATTCTTGCATCGTATATCCTCGCTTGGTATTCCCCTGCAACTGCCATACCTCTTCCCCTACAATTTCTACAACCCATGGCCCGTATACCGTGGAATGTAACGGGCCGGGTCTCTCCTCCACCGCTGATTCTGTATTCCCGAAGAATCCCAGAATGGGAGGAGGACTCGTGCCAATTTGTCTCATCTGGATGCCGGCCACAGCCTACCCCCCTCCTCTTGCCCCAAATGGGTTATACCATAAGATAAATCTTCAAAGTCAAAACACTTCTGATGATGTTAAGATTCAGGGGACGCTGTTTTGAGTCAACCCTCGCCGTGGAGATAATGCTAAGTCACAACGATACACAAGGATGGGTCTCCTTGGCAAGACGGCAAGGAATATGGACCATCCGGGGCAACAAGAGCTGGCGTCTTCAAGCGTCTGTCCTAAGGGATTTGTAGTAGTGATGGGGCACCTACTTCTGTTGGCTACCTCACCCCTTGACATGCCGGGGTAGGGCGGCGAGGGAGAAGGCTTGAAATAAGACGAGAAAATGTAAGAGAAGAAGAGAAACGAAAATAAGAGTAGTGTGAAAAATATGAAATAATGGTAGTCGGAGAGAACGATATTGTTAGGAAATATGCCCGTGATGGTGATGTGATGACGAAGGAGGATGCCGGAAAAGAAGAGCGAAAATGCAGCTCAGGAAATGCCAGGGATGATGAAGGTAAAGATCAGGTTGTTGGTGGGTGAGAGACTAACGATAGTGGGAGTACAAGACGAGAATAGTGGACTGAAAGACCACGACGGTGGACTGAGAAGGGAGAATATGGCGAAGCGAAGGACAAGGGTCCTGATTTCAAGGATAGGTTGGCACAGACGGACGCAGGCTGCTGAAGAGGCACATTAGACTGGTAGCGTTTACGGAGGTAATGCAGAAAGGAAAATGAAAACAATTTTTCTTTTCCTTTTCTTCTTTGACATAGATTTTGAAGAACTCCCAAATAATTTGTAGTATTTTACATGAATCTACTGAAGATGACAGCGGGCAAGATAGAGTACTTACGAGTAGCAACAAAGAAATTTTGCAGTGAGAGAGAGAGAGAGAGAGAGAGAGAGAGAGAGAGAGATTGATTTAAAGAAAAAAAAAAACATATCCGTGTTGGGAGGTTAATAATACGTTGATTTATATGATAGCCTAACAATATATTATTATATCACTGACAAGGTAATGGAGTGGAGTTTAGGAAAATAGGAAAGGCATACGAGATTGCCCAAAGCTAGACAACAAAACATTCTGAAGTTGATCGTCCAAGAGACGAGGTTAAAATAAAAAGGAAGGGAAAAATTATACACGAGTTGGTAAACAATGCGAAAAATTCTATGCAAAACAAAAGTAATTTTGATAATTGCAGGTCTTTTAACACACGGTAATATCTGAAAAGAGGAGAATAAAACAGATGAAGATGCAATAAACATACAGCTAAAATGTACATTATTTCTGCTTTACACATTCAGTACACACACACACACACACACACACACAAAACCCAAAGGCAGGGTTGTACCACACCCTGTTACGTGCCTTAGAAATCGTCGACGGGTCACGACAAAAGATGGGCCAAAATTCCAAGGATAGCATGACCTGATGCGAGTCACAAATGAGTGATCATCAGCAGACCTCGCACCTCAGTGGTCGCATCAACGACTACGAAGAATGGAATAGGATTCTGTACGTCAAAGGAAGCGAGACCCAAAAGGAGAGTCTGAAAAACTTTGCAGATACTAGAAGTGAGGGCAGTGGAGTAGTCGCTCAGGCGTGTGGGTATGGTCCCGTGGCTTAGTGGCAGGAGACTGAATCAAAGCGTGCTACGAGGAAGGGAAGGTCTTGAGATTACGTACTGTAGAGATATAGCCGAGCAAGGATCGGAGCGAGCTTGGAAAACACGCTCCTTTGAGACGCAAAGGGGGTTCCCATCCGACCCACACACCTCACCCTCCAGTAGCTGGGAGAGAACCTGGAGAACCTTAAGGTGTGAGGAAAATACAGGAGAGGGCACAGGTTCAGTAGACAGAGGTGAGATGTGTAATCGTACAGAGAAGAGTTAGAGAAAAACAAGATGCCGAAGAGGACATTGTCTCAGCCGATGAGTTAGTTACGGATGGATCAGGGTTGAAAAGAGAAGGAACAACTGAATTAATGGAGTTGTTGAAGATGCTTTTGGTTTAGGACCAGTGAGTCCTGTGAGCTGAAGCAGTTAATTAATTGTATTTTCTTTCTGTGAAAAACGATGTTTGAAGCTACATACAACTGCTTTGCAAGAAAGGAGAAGCGAGATTCATGACAAAATAAAGTTTCATGCCTCACTACGCTCTGTCACTGATTCGACAAGCCTTAGAACACGAGCCATCAAATCACAGTTAAGAGAAGGTTTTTGTGGAGGACGCAGAACTCCATCTTAGCCGAGATGACCTCAGTTATATGGATACTACACAAAACTTGACCCTCCCAAAGTGCCATAATAGGTGATATGCCAAGGGGTTAGGGAGAAGACGTGCCCAGTTTGAAAGGATATAAATGAGATTATGATCTTAAATGGCAGCCGAAGATTGTATCTATAGTGGTAAGGTTCAAAAGTTGAAAGAAAAAAAATGTGTTAGAGGAGTGGTCGTTATGATCAGTACCTTACGGTAGGTGTTTAATTAGTTGTTCGAGTCATCACATTAGGTACATGGTGAGTCTCTTGTCTCCCGAGTACGGGACCCCCTGTCTGCATCCTAAAGCTTTCTCCAGCACTTGCCTTCCCTGGCACCTGTTTTTCTCCAGCACTTGACCTCCCCACTTCGCACTTGTTTTTATTTCCTGTACCAGTCTTCCATGACACCTGTTTTCTCTATCATTCGACCCCAGCATTTTGTTTTTATTTTCTGAGCTTACTCTTTTTCACCAGCAATTTCCCTCCCCGGCACCTGTTCTTCTCCAGCATGTTCGCTTCTTGCCACCTCTCTTTCACCATTCCTTGCCCTCTGTGGCACCTGTGCTTCCCTCCCAGCCCTTGCACGCCTAGATATCTAGCCTACCCAACACTTACCCTCCTACGTTTCTGAAACACTCTCCCCCTACCCTTCGGCACCTGTGCTTCCCATCTTCTGTCCTCCCCTCAACACTTATCCTCTCCACTTTCGTCCTTCTCAAACGTTTGTCTCACTTTTCCACTTGCCCTTCTCAGTAATTAATCTCCTCTTCGTCTTACTCTCCAGATCACAAGGCACTGAACCCTCCTCAGTTGTTCATCTTCCTTTAGCACTCACTGGCTGTCCAAGAACCTGTGCTAGACATGACCGGGTTCGTCTCTAACAGGAAGCAAACCCGCTGAGCTAGTGACACTAGCAAAAGCCTCCATGCTCCTTGGCCACCTCTGCCACGCTGGTGGTAGTGACACAGGGGCACCCTGCATGCCCTCTGCCCACCCCTACCACGTTGGTAGTCTTTGCTTGTGTCCCTCCCGCTTCTCTGTTGCTATGCTGCGTCCTCTTCACCCTTCCTCCCCCCTCACGTCTTGGATGATTATGTCATGTGTGTGTGTGTGTGTGTGTGTGTGTGTGTGTGTGTGTATGTGTGTATGTGTGTGTGTCTATTTTTTGTATACATGCATATGAAGATGAGGGAGCCTTCATCGCCTCGCCCACGCTGCCCCACCACCCACCACCAGGACCAGAGCGACACACACACACACACACACACATACACACACACACACACACACACACACAAGCCCTGGGCTGCTCAAGGTGAGGCCGGGGCCCCGAGACCCGTCCGCCCTGGGAAGTAGATCAGCCAAGCATCTAATGAGCTACTCGCCGCGCCTGACAAGCAGGCGGAGGCGACCCATCTCCCATTGTCGCATGCGGCTCGCGTACTTGCGTCCGCGTCCCGCATATGTAGAGGGGGACCGCGGTCGGAGGAGAGCCAGGAGGAGAAGGGACTCTCAGAGGAACGACTTTAAGAGGGTTGGTGCTTGAAGGAGAGATGGTTAACAGCGCAAGATAATCAGGAGCAGCTCCGTCAGGCGGAACCCTTCGGCAGGAGGAGGAGGAGGCGCCACGCTCTGCGGGACCCGGGCCACGACAAGGGTAGGTATTCATGAGCCGCGAGAAAGAACATGGTGGGTGGGTCAAGAGAGAGAGAGAGAGAGGGAGAGAGAGAGAGAGAGAGAGAGAGAGAGAGAGAGAGAGAGAGAGGGAGGGAGAGAGAGAGAGAGAGAGAGAGAGAGAGAGAGAGAGAGAGAGAGAGATTTAAGTATTGATATTGCCTCACTGAGTAATTAAAACCACTCAGCTACTGCTTACGTACCATTAGCATACCCCTTGGCGTGGCTATTGGGGTGCAGCTGTGGTACCCCTATGGTACGTCTAGACTACCCCCTGGTGTATCCCCAGGGGCTCCGCTATCGTACCATCAAACAAACCCGTATGTGGGCCTAAGGTACCGCTGTGGCAGCACTATGGTACCATTTGACTATCCCTGGTGTAGGCCTTGCGTACCACTGCGGTACCGCTATGGTACCGTAGGACGACTACCCCTGGTGTTGGCCTGGGGTACCGGTATGGCACCTCTGTCTCACCACCAAAGTACCTTCAGTGTGACCCTGGTGTACCACTATGGTACGCCGTTGTACCTCTGGTGAAGCCTTAGGGTACAACTAAGGATATACCTAGAATAACGAATGACTGCAAACAGTCACAGAGAGCAAGAAATCATAATTAGAGTACCGCTGGAGTACCGTCTAATTACCGTTAATGTACCGGCGGAGTACCGTCGTTATTGTACCAGTAGCATACTGGAAGAGTACTTCTAGAGATGAACCAGTTATCTACTTCGGGAATACCACCACACTTACCGTGCAAGGATCAATCTGTTACCCATATATAATACCAATAGGATACCAGTGAACTACTTACGAAACATCTCTAAAGTGCCAGTAAGAGTACCACTGAAGTACTAGTAAGAATACCCCTGAAGTACCAGCTAGAATACCACCGAAGGACGGCCATAGCCTTCTCAGGGCCACAGAAGGGAACTAGTCAGGTTCACCGAAGACAAAGACAGTCTACATTATTGACTTCAAACACCACTTGACAGTAGAAACTGGATCCCAACTATGTGAGTTATTTCCAAAGCCCGTCAGGTATACTGCCACTTCGAGCTGTTATTGTCTACCACTGAGTGGAGGTCTCCTCCCGTAAGGACGCTCTATCAAGGGAGCAAAATAAAGAGTTTGTGTCTCTCTCAGTTTTCGTTTATCATTAGAATCAAACGACCCTTACCATAACATCCCACCGAGGGGATTATGTCTTCAGTGTAAAGTCTTATCTTAGATTCCCCGCTGTTGCCAAGTGCGTTCAGGTGTTCAGGTTTCATCTGCGATGATGCTGGTTATATCTTCTTCCTGAAATTCTTGAGGTGTCTTTTTCAACATCCTGTTTGCGCTGAAAGAGAGAGAGAGAGAGAGAGAGAGAGAGAGAAA